>PVIY010041477.1:0-21623 GCA_004026745.1 Myrmecophaga tridactyla
CACATGTGAGACAATCTTTGGGGATCTTCCCTATGATTGCTCTGACATACAGTGAGTACAACTTGTATATGAAGGTCTCAGAAAATACAGGATGTTGACAGTTTTTCTCATGTGTGATTTTTCTGGTGTTTAGTAATAGACAACTTCTGAAAGAATTATTTTCCTCTGTCTGTTTGAGTCACAGGCTTCTTTCCTAGATGGAACAGCTTTTATAAAGGGAAATTATTTAAGTTGCAATTTAGAATTCCAAGTCTACAAAAATACCCAAATTAAGGGAACCTTATAAAAAATGTTCAAACAAAGGCATTTAGGGAATGATACCTTAATTCAAGGAAGGCCAATATGTCAAGAACTCCTCTGTCAGCTGGGTTGTCATGTGGCTGGCATCTGCTGGTGCCTTGCTCCTGGGCTACATTGCTTTCAGCCTCTGTTCCTGTGGGGGTTCCTCACTTTGCTTCTCCAGGGCTGGCTTTCATCTCTTGGCTTCCCTTAGCCCTCTCTGGGTTCTGGTTTGCTCAGCATCTCATGGCAATATTTGCTGTGCTCCAAACGTTTCCAAACGTCTGTGTTTCTGTTCTCCAAATGTTAGCATCTGTATCAGCTCTGCTCTGAAGTTTCTGTCAGATCTGCATTCCTCCAAAATGTTTCCCCCTTTTAAAGGCTCCAGTAAACTAATCAAGACCTTCCTTGAATGGGAAGAGTCCCATCTCCATCTAATCAGAAGGTCACACCCACAATTAGGCATGCCACATCTCTGTGAAGATAATCTAATCAAAAGTTCAACATACACTGTTGAATCAGGATTAAAATAAATGGCTGCCCTCATAAGGTTGGATCAGGTTTAAAACATGACTTTTCTTGGGTACATAATACTTTCAAACTGGCACATAGACCAATATTAAAACCTAACTGTAAATGTAATCTCAATCCAAATCCCAATGACATTGCTAAACACAATGCTAAATGTAACCATTAATTTAACCCTAACTCTACACTACTCTTAACTCTAATACAAATTTTGACTCTACACCTAACAATAACATAATATTAACCTAAACTTAACACTGATCATTACCCTAATTATTACCCAAATTTGAACAGCAACTCTAAACCTAACCCAACCTTAAGATTAATTTATCTTTAACCCTAACATCAATCATAAGTCTAAATCCAAGCTCAATCATAACCATAACCCTAAATTTAACTCTGAACTAACCCTAACCTGACTACAAAACCATCCCAATCAAATCTTAAATCTAAACTAATCTGTAAACCTAATACTAACAATAACCATAACCATAATTTTAACCCTTTACCTAAAGAGAATCTGAAACCTAATCCCAACCTGAACTCCAACTTGAGTCACAGACTATGATAAATACAATGCCCTTACTAATCTTACAGTTAAACCTAATCATAAACCTAAACTGAACCCCAATCCTAAATTTAACTATAAACCTAATATCAACCCAAATCTCAACCCCAATCCTAATCCTAACCATAACCAAACTAGAAACCTTAACTTAACATAAACTAAAATTCTAACTACCATAAGTTTAAATCTAACTCTAAACCAACTCAAACATGGAAAACAACTCAAATCCTAACTCTTCATTAACTCTAATCCTAACTCTAAAACTGAACATAACCTTAACATCAATCATAACACTAATACTAGCCCCAAATTCAACCTAAACACTAACCCTACCCATAACCCTAATCTCAAATCTAAGATTAAAACTAACCTTAACCTTATCTTTAAACCTAAATACAAACCTAATCCCAACCCCTATACAACACCATCCCTATCACCAACCTAAAACCTATACTTAAGAGTAACTTTAAAACTGACTCCAAAACTAACCCTAACCACAACCTAAATTCCAAGAGACAACCATACCCCAAATGTAAGACTAACTACACTCTTATAAAAAACAATCAGAAGAATAAATCTATCCCCAACACCACCAACAACCCCAACCATAACACTAATACCATCCCTAGCCTGGTCCTACCATTTCCTGTACCAGTTTGAGAGTCTTACCTATACCACAAAAACCATATTTTAATCCTGATCCAATCTTCTGAAGTAAAACTCTCACTGTTTGCAGATGATGTGATACTATATGTAGAAAATCCAAAAAATCTACAGCAAGGCATCTGTGCCAGTTTGAAAGGATTTATGTACCCTAGAAAAGCCATGTTTTAATCCTAACCAATCTTGTGGGAGCAACCATTTCCTCTAATCTACATTCAGTATTATAATTAGTACTTAATTAGATTATATCCATGGAGATGTGGTTCACCCTATTGTAGGTATTAACTTTTGAATAGAGGGAGATGTGACTCCACCCATTCCAGGTGGGTCTAGATTACTTTTCTGGAATCAATTAAAGGAGGAGGCATTTTGGAGAAAACTTGAGAATGAGTTTTACTTCTTCTTTTCCAATCTGGCAGTTTACAAGATACCAGAGTGCAATATACCAGAATCAGAATGGCTTTTATAAAGGGAATTTAATTTAAGTTGCATGTTTACAGTTCTAAGCCAATGGAAATGTCCAAAGCAACAGAGACATGAGAACTACAGAGACCACCAGTGTGGAGGGCCAGAAGCAATCAATCAGGCCCAAGCAGGAGCAATTAATCAGGCCTAAGCAGGGAAAGTCCCCACAACATTGGGGAAGAATGTCCCCAAGAGTTAAACAGTAACCAATATTAGGAAACTGAGAGAATGGGATGTGTTTTGGCAACAGCTAATGGCATTTTTCTGCTTCTATGATACACTTGCTTGCTAGCAACTGCAAAACCACAACATGATTTTAGCCTTTATAAGCAAACCTTGAAAACCTCTGGGGGCTGCTCTCTGAATCTTCTTTCTTGGAAGTTTCTGAGGCAGTCAGCGGCTGGCTAATAAAGACTCCAAATTGGCTTGCTGTTTTGAATCATGTGGTCTCTCTTTCGGTGTGCCCCACAACGCCAGCCAGCGACCTTTGGAGATGAAGAAGGAGGATGCCCCTGGAGGAGATTCATGAAGCAAGAGGCCTGGATAGGAAGCTAGAAGATGCCATCATTTTCACTATGTACCTTTCCAGTTGAGAGAGAAACCCTGACATTCATCAGTCTCTCTTGAGTGACGTTATCCTCTTGTTGATATCTTAATTTTGACATTTTTATAGACTTGCTTTAATTTGTATATTTTCTCAGCCTTAGAACTGTAAACGAGCAACTTATTAAATTCCCCTTTTTAAAAGCCAATCCATTTCTGGTAAATTGTATTCCCAGCAGCTAATAAACTAGAACAGCTACTAGAGCTAATAAATGGGTACAGCAAAATGGCAGGGTACAAGATCAACACCCCAAAATCAGCAGTGTTTCCATACACTAGTAATGACCAATCTGAGGAGGAAATGAAAAAAAATTCCATTTATAATAGCAACCAAAAGTATAAAATATTTAAGAATAAATTTAAGTAAGGATACAAATGACCTATACATAGAAAATTACAAAAGATTGCTAAAAGAAATCACAGAAGATCTAAATAAATGGAAGGGCATACTGAGTTCACGAATTAGAAGACTAAATATAATTAAAATGTCAATTCTACCCAAATTGATTTATAGATTCAATGCAATACCAATTAAAATCCTAAAAACTTACTTTACAGAAAAAGAAAAACCAATAACTGATTGTATTTGGTAGGGAGTGGGGCCTTGACATAAAAATTTCTTGAGAAAGAAAAAAGAAGTGGGAGGTCTCACACTACCTGACTTTAAAGCATATTACAAAGCTACAGTGATCAAAATGGCATGGTACTGACATAAAAATAGATATACCAAGCAAAGGAATCAAATAGAGTGTTCAGATACAGACCCTCTCATTTATGGACAAATAATCTTTGATAAACCAGTCAAGCTAACCCAAGTGAGAAAGAGTGGTCTCTCCAATAAATGGTGCTTGGAGAACTGGATATCTACACACAAAGGAATGAAAGAGGACCCATATCTCACACCTTACACAAAAACTTAACTCTAAATGGATCAAAAGCCTAAACATTAGAGCCAAAGCCATAAAACTATTAGAAGACAATGTAGTGAAATATCTTATAAAACTTGTAATAGGGAGTGGTTTACTAGACCTTACACACAAAGCACAAGCATTGAAGAAATAGATAAATGGGAACTCCTCAAAATTAAACACTTTTGTGCATCAAAGAACTTTGTCAAGAAAGTAAAAAGGCAGGCTACCAATGGGAGACAATATTTAGAAACCACATATTGGATAAGGGTTTAGTATCCAGAATATATATATAAAAAAATCTTCAACTCAACAACAAAAGCAAACAATCCAATTTAAAAATGGGCAAAAAACATGAACAGACGCTTCTCAGAAAAGAAAATTCAAATGGCTAAAAGGCACATGAAAAGATGTTCATGTTCACTGGCTACGAGAGAAATGGAAATATCATTTTGTAATGAGATATCATCTGACAACCCCTTGAATGGTCCTTATCAATAAAACAGAAAATGACACATCCTGGAGAGGATGTGAAGAAAGAAGCACACTTATCCACTGTAGGTGGGAATGTAAAAAGCTACAATCACTCTGGAAGGTACTTTGGCAGCTTCTCAAGAAGGTAAATATTGAATTGCCATATGATCCAGCAACCCCATTACTAGGTATATATTCAGAGGACATGAGGGCAAGGACGCAAATGGACATTTGCACACTATCATGGTCAGGTTCATGTGTCAACTTGGCCATGTGGTGGTACTTGTTTGTCTGGTAGGCCAAGTGCTGGCCTGTCGCTTGCAATGAAGACATTTCATGGAATTAAATCATGATAATGTCAGCTGAGTCCACAGCTGATTCCATTTGTAATGAGCCAAAGGGAGTGTCTTCTGCAATGCGTGATGCTCAACCTAATCACTGGAAGGCTTTTAAGGAGGATTCAGAAGAGACAGACTCTCTTCTTGCTTCTGCTGGTGAGCCTCTCCTGTAAAGTTTGTCCAGACCCTCCATTGGAATCGTCATCTTCACAGCCTGCCCTGCAGATTTTGGACTCTGCATTGTCATGGTCAACGTGAGACACATTTATGAATTTTATATTTATTAGTGCTCCCTGGTGATTCTGTTTCTCAAGAGAACCCTAACTAATACAACTTGGTACCAGGAGTGGTTCTCAAGAAACAGAATCTTAAAAATGGGTTTTTATGAATGGTTTTCTACCCTGACTGGACTCAAAGGCACTAAGGACTCTGATTCCCATAATGGGAATGATACTCCCAATCCATAGAGTCAGTTGGCAAAAGAGATAGTCAAAATATCACCATTTGATTCTCCTAATGCTTCACTTGTATGAAGCCAGGCTCTGGGGGATAATGTTTTTTACACCTTTATGGAATTTTGTGGAAATAAGAGGTATAGAGTTGTTGGCTGGTTGTTGTTAGATACACTGGATACATTAAGGAGTGAAAGGGATGGGCTTAAGAAGTTTCTATGAGTATACTGAACAAAAATCTTATTTCCTGTAGCTGTAGACTTGAGATCTCTGAAAATCAGACTCAGAATCTTATTGTTAGAGTAGCAACTTTACAACCTAAACTGAAATCTCAATGTTGCATGGTGTCTACCATTAAAGTGAGGGCATTGATTGGAAAGGAGTGGGACCCTGAAAAGTGGGATGGTGACATATGGATTGATAATGATGTTGGGGATGAGGTTGAAACCCTAGGACCTGCTGAGCCTTCTCTAGATAACCCTGTAATATACTGCCCTGAGGACATAGCCACCCCACCTCTAGCCTGTCTTGAGGAATTGGCCACCCAACCTCCTCCTGAAGGGATTAGCCCTAGAATGATTAATCCTGTTTCACCAGATGAACTGCAAATGAATGTCCTGAAGCAAATGGCTTGTAAGATATTTTTCATGGCCCACCCCCACCACCTCTCATTTCTTCCAGACCTATAACTAGACCAAAATCCCAACAGGACCCTAAAGGTGAGGTACAAAGTATGACACATGAGGAGGTACATTATACTCCAAAAGAACTGTGTGTTTTCCCATTTGTATAGACAGAAATCAGGGGAATATTTGGTGGCAATAGATTTTAAGGATGTGGGATAATGGTGGGAGGAATATAAGACTGGATCAGGCTGAATTTATTGATATGGGCCCACTAAGCAGAGATTCTGCATTCAATGTTTATAGCTCAAGGGGTTAGAAAAGGCATTAACAAGTTTGTTTTGATGGTTGGTTGAAACATGGGTCAAAAGGTGGCTGATATTACCTGAGGTTGAAGTGCCAGAAGTGCCCTCATATAATGTAGATGAGGGGATCCAGAGGCTTAGAGATATTGGAATGTTAGAGTGGATTTATCATGCAAAGTCTGCTCTTACACCCAAGAAATGTCTGAAAGATGCACCTTTTACCAGAACAGTGAGAAATAAATTTGTGAGACTAGCGTCATCATCCCTGAAGAGCTCTGTAATTGCACTTCTCTGTATGTCAGATATTACTGAAGGAACTGCTGTCACTGAGCTGGAATCCTTAAACACAATGGGAATGATGGGGTCCTGAGTTGGTAGAAACCAGGTGGCAGCACTTAATCGCCAAAGACAGGGTAGACGTGGCTATTATAATAGATAGCAAACTCAAAGCAAGAGTCAAAATAATCTGACTCACAGAGATTTGTGGCATTGGTTAGTAAATCATGGGGTACCTAGAAATACAATAGAAGGGCAGTCTACTAAATTATTCTTCGAACTGTATAAACTAAAGGGATCTAGATCAAGTGAACAGAAGTCTAACCTGAATTACAAAAACATAGAGTCATGGCCCTTTAATCAGTTTCCAGACTTGAGACAGTTTACAGACCCAGAGCCCTTTGAATGAAGGGGAAGCCAGGCCTCTTTGGGGGAGAACACTGTTATACTGCCACAAATTTATACTGTTAATCTTCTTCCAAGCCTTCCCCAAGGAGATTGATGGCCTTTTACCAGGGTAATTGTGCATTGGGGAAAAGGAAATGATCAGACATTTGGAGGATTATTAGACACTGATTCAGAAGTGACATTAATCCCAGGGGACATAAAACATCACTCTCATCCACCAGTGAGAGTGGGGGTTTATGGAGGCCAGGTGATCAATGGAGTTTTAGCTCAGGTCCATCTCACAGTGGGTCCAGTGTACCCCTGGACCCATTTTGTAGTTATTTCCCCAGTTCCAGAATGTACACTTGGAATAGACATACTGAGCAACTGGCAGAATCCCCACATTGGCTCTCTAACTCATGCAGTGAGGGCTATTATGGGGAGAAGAGCCAAGTGGAAACCACTAGAACTGCCCCTACCTAGCAAAATAGTAAATCAGAAGCAATACTGGATTCCTGGAGGGATTGCAGAGATTACTGCCACTGTCATGGTCAGGTTCATGTGTCAACTTGGCCAAGTGGTGGTACCTGTTTGTCTGGTTGGGCAAGTCCTGTCCTGTCTGTTGCAATGAGGACATTTCATAGAATTAAATCATGATCAGGTCAGCTGCATCACAGCTGATTCCATTTGTAATCAGCCAAGGGGAGTGTTTTCTGCAATGAGTGATGCTTAACCTAATCACTGGAAATATTTTCAGGAGGATTCAGAAGAGACAGGCTCTCTTCCTGCTTCAGCTGGTGAGCCTCTCCTGTGGAGTTCATCCAGACCCCCCCCCCATTGGAATCATCAGCTTCACAGCCTGCCCTGTGGATTTTGGACTCTGCATTCCCGTGGTCATGTGAGACACTTTTATAAATTTTATATTTGTGAGTGTTCCTTGCTGATTCTGTTTCTCTAGAGACCCTAACTAATACCCACACCAATGTTTATAGAAGTATTATTTACAATTGCCAAAAGATGGGAACAGCCCAAATGTCCATCAATGCTTGAGTGCCTAAACAAGCTGTGGTATATACATACGATGGAATACTGCACAGTTGTAAGACTGACAAAGTCATGAAGCATGTAACAATATGGGTGGGTCTTGATGGTATTGTGCTGAGTGAAATTAGCCTGAAACATAAAGACAAAAGCTATATGGTCTGACTAATAAAAACAAAGAGTAATGAGTGAACTTGGAGAATTGAAGTTAAGAACATAGGTTATCAGGAGATACAAATAGGGTAGAAATTGGGCAATTAGTGCTGAAGGAGTGCAGATTGTACAACAGGACTGATTGTGAAAGCTCAGTAATGGATACCACAATACTACCTGATTGTATCACAAGAATATAAGTACACTGAATGAAGCTGGATGTGAGTATGATAGAGGGAGAAGGGCTGGGGTCACATATGAAACCAGAAAAAAAGTTAGAGGATAAATACTGAAATTGTATAATTTAGGAATGCCTAGAGTGTACAAAGATGGTGATTAAATGTACAAATTAAAAACAATTTTTTTGCATGCGGGAGAACAAATGAAGGTCAATACTGCAAGGTGTTGAAAATAGACGGTACATGGGAAGAACAACCTAGGGTCTATAATCAACAGTAACATGTAATATGCTTCCACTGAATGTAACAAAGGCATTATGCCAAAACTAAATGCCGACAGATGGGAGGTATGGGAATTGGGTATGCATTCTTTATGGATGATAAGGAAATGTCTTCAGATAGTGTACAGTGGCAAAAGCATGTCTATACACTTGGCCTGGATTGTATGATGTCTGAGTAAAACTGTTTAAAAATGAACAGAGAGAAGCAAGTATTAGGGAAAATGCAGAGGAAGAGATATACCTATTCATTGTCATAGGGAAGCTGAGTGGTACAGCCCCAGGAAGACAGTGTGGTGGTTTCACAGTAGGCTAGGGATTGTTTTGCCATATGATCCTGAAATCCCATTACTCAGTACCTGGAGGAACTGAGAGTGGGGATATGAATGGACACTTGCACACTAGGGTTTATGGCAGCAGTGTTCCCAATCCACAATGAATGGAGGTGGTCTAAGGGCACAACGACTGAGGAATGGAAGGGAGAACTATGGTGTATTCATACAATGGACTACTGAGTGGCTGCAAGAAGAAATGAAGTTGTGAGGCAGGCAACTTGATGAATGAACCTTAAGGACTGTATGTTAAGTGAAATGTCAGGAACAAAAAGACAAATATTATCATACCTCAATCATATGGACTAACTATAATATAAAAACTTAGTGAACTGAAATTGAGAACATATGTTATCTGGTTTGGACCTATTATAAAGGGTCCTAGATTGTAAGTTCTTATGGTTGTCACATATTCAGGAGGTGTAACTATTAATTTTAAATTTTGAGATATTTGTATATAACCTGATCATTCCCAGAAATTTCAGGTATTAATGTGACACCTGAGACTCAGAGTTAGAGCTCTGAAGCTCTGAAAGTCAGCAGCATCCCATACAGGGACTGTTGAAAAAGTGATCAAACATTGAATGAAGCTGGATAGGACTAAGGTATATCAGAATAGAGAGTAAAGGATGATAAAGTCCATATTTTAAAACTTCAACTTCTGTGTGAGACTAAAGGGAGAAATGTTGACTGGGTGCAAAATTTATATTTTGGGTAGTGCCTTTCTTAATTCAAATTGTATGGTCAGTTCAGTTGAATACCATAAGTACATGGAATCTTGAATAGTGTGTGAGATTTTGTTGGTGTGCCCAGGTTAGAGTGATGCCTTTATATATCCAGAGTAATTTGGGCGGTGAATAAAGAAGTACTTGCAAATTCCCCTTAGGGGAATGTGGAGAAAGGAGGAACTATTCAACTTTCCCTTTTGGAGAATTTGACATTCTCACAAGCACTGGGGACAAGCAAATCAATAGGCCAAGCTCTCAATCTTGGGGTTCTCCCCTATGAAACTTATTCCTGAAAAGGATAGGCTAAGCTACTTAAGCCCCTTTTGTTACTCATATGTGGCATCTTTCTCTAAGCCAGCTCTGCAGATCAACTCACTGCCCTCCCTCTTTCATGAGGCATGACTCCCAAGGGTGTAAATCTCCCTAGCAACATGGGATACATATCCTGGGATGAGCTGGAACCTGGCATCAAGGGACTGAGAAATCTTTCTTATCCAAAAGGGGAAGAGAAATGAGACAAAATAAAGTTTCAGTGGCTGAGAGATTTCAAACAGATTTGATAAATTATGCTGAAGGTTATTCTTATGCAGTATATAGATATCACTTTTTAGTTTATGGCATATTGGAGTGGGTGGAGGGAAGTACCTGAAACTGTTGAGCTGTGTTCCAGTAGCCTTGGTCCTTGAGGATGATTATATAAATACTATGTGATTGTGAAAACCTTGTGTCAGGTGCTCCTTTAACCAGGGTATGGAGAGATAAGTAAAACACTATGGATTAAATATATAAATAAATAAATAATAGAGGAGACAACGGGTAAAATAAATTGGTTACATGAAAACACAAGTGTGGTCAAAGAGAGGGGTAAGGTGTATGGCATGTGTGAGTCTTCTCTTTTTTCTTTCTTTTTCTGGAGTGATGCAAATGCTCTAAAAAATTATCATGGTGATGGATATGCAACTTTGTGATGATACCATGAGACATTGATTGTATACTGTATATGAGATGTATGTGTGTGGAGATTTCTTAATAAAAATATTTTTAAAAAACAAACTAAAACTAAGTACTAACCTCTAATATTAACACTAACACTACCTGTATAGCTAATTATAGCCTTATTCCTATATCCCAATCCTATTCCTAACATTAATCTTAAACATATCCTAAAACTTAAATCTAACCATATCACTAGCCATAAGAACATCCCAAGCACAAAATCAAAACCAAACCTAGATTTATCCCTAACCCTAACCCTAATCTTACCAACCACATCAGCAGCCTGGTTCCATTCCTAACACTACCTCAACCCTAAACCTAGCTGTAACCCTAAACCCTAGCCCCAAATTAATTAATAATGTAATTCCACCCTCAATTTCAAACTCAAACTAACCTTAATCCTAACCCTAACACCAATTAACATTAACCTAATTCTACCTGTGGTCCTAAAGTTAATTTTAACCCTAAGCATAATATTATCCCTAACACTTAACCTAAATACTCCTCAAACCCAACTCCATTCCAACCCCTAACACATTCCTTAATCCTAACCCTAACATTAACCCTAAAAACTCCTAACTGAACCATAAACCTAACTTTAAACCTAAACCTAACCCTATCGCTATACCAAACACTAGTTTTAATTCTAACCCTAATGGTAACAATTCCAAACTTAACCCCACCCCAACCACAGTTTTACAATAAGCCAAAGAGTAAGCCTAAATCTAACCTTAATACAAATCCTAACCATAAACATAACCCTAACCTCAACACTAACATTAACCCAACTACTAAACCTAACCCTAACACTAAATCAACACCAAAACCAAATGCAATCCCATTCTAACCCTAGCCCTAATCCTACACCAAATCCTAATCTTTTTTTTTTTTTTTAATGGCTGGGCTGCATGATGCTAATGATCAACGGGGGACCAAATCCTAATCTTAACCTTAACCCTAAACAAATTCTAAACCTAATACTAACCCTAATCCAACACCACCATCAAATACAATATACTCCTAAACCTAACTTGAGGCCTAATATTGACTCAACTCTTGTACTAACCCTAAAATCAATGTCAAACATAAAATCAATCCCAACCCTGTCTATTCTGAACTCCAGCCCAAGCACTAACCAGAACCCTAACATTAATCTAAACATAATCTTAATGCTAATGCTAATCCTACCTTAAACCCTCTACTAACACCTAAAACCTAACTGTGACCTTAATACTAATACTAACCATAAAACCAGGCACAACTACAATTTAACACAAATCCAAACCCACAGTCCAGCACAAGCCATAAACTCATACTACTCAAACACCAACTCAACCCTAATCATAACTTGGAATCTAACATAACACCAACCCTATCCCTAAACCTAAATCTAACATTAAAACCAACCCTAAGCCCAACATTAAACATAACCTATACGCAAACCTAACCCTAACCCAACTCCTAAGTCCAAACATAATCTAAATTCTAACAATAACCCTAACTCTTACACAAATCTGAAACCTAATTATCACCAAATCCTATCCATAAAGCTACCCAATATTTACCACAAGCCCTAACCCTTATCACATCCCCAATCCCAACTCCAACACCAACACAAACCTGTGCCTAAAACAATGCCTAACCATAACCATAACAGTAACCATAAACTTAATCCCAAACCTAAACCTAAACCTAATTCTAACTCTAAACCTAAACCCAACTAAACCTCAACCTAAGCAAATCTTAATTCACCCTAACCATAAGCCAACAACAAAACTAAGCAGAACCTTCCCTAAAACTCACACTAACCCTAAATTTACCCCTAAAACTAACCCTAATATCTATCACAACCCTATCTCTATTCCCATTACCAAGCCCTACCATAACATAATCCCTCACCATATCCCAATCTAAACCCAACCCTAAACCTAATTCTATTCTGATTCTAACAATAAGCCTACACCTATCCTAGAAGTAACCTTAATTTAACACTAAGAATAAGTCTAAAATTGACCCAAATTTAACCCTAACGATATACCTACTCCAAAACTCAATCCCATTTTCAACCCCAACACTAACGCTATCCTAAACATATGACTTGCCATAACCCAAACAATATTCATGACTTTAAACTGCACACTAAACCTAAACCTCAACTTAATACTCAGTCTAAACTTAAACCTAACCTTCATATTCCTGAGACTAAAATTAAAACCAAACCCTATCCCAACTGCAACCCCAACATTAAACATGACACTACCCCTAAAACTAATCCTAACCCTAACAATACCAAAACACTAAATCTGACTCAATACTATACATAAGCCAAACCTAAAGCAAAATCCAAACCCTAAGAATAGGCACAACCCTAACACTAACCCTAAACCAACTCCAACATCAAATGCAACCCCAATCCTAATGCTAACCTTAACACTAATGCTAAATCTAACCATAACTGCAAACATAACCCAATTGCAACCCAACCCCAACCCCAAACCTAAAGAAACCCCTAACTCCAAAACTAATATTAACCATAAACCTAACCCTAAAACTCTCCCAACTGATACATGGAGCCTAAAATAGGAAATGAGATCTTGTGATACTGTATAGTTTAATGTAATACCCTGATATGTTCCAGAGTATTTTGGGCAGAGAACAAAAAAGGATTTGCAAAATCCCTTGGGGGAATGGAGAAAAAATATGGAACTATTAAACTTCCTCACTGGGGATTCCCAAAACCCTCTCAAACATTGAAGACAACCAATAAAATAAGTCAAGCCCTTAATCTTGAGGATAGCCTTTATGAAACTTATGTCTATAATGGTAAGTAAAGCTAACCCTACTTATAATTACATCTAAGAGTCACCCCCAGAGAACCTCCAGATGTGGTCTTTCTCTCTGAGGGTAAAAACTCATTACTCTCCCCCCAACATGGGGCCTGAGTTTCCAGGGTGTAAGTTTCCCTGGCAATGTGGGGCATTACTTCCAGGGATGAAGCTGGCCTAAGATCATGGAACTGACAATGTCTTCTTGACCAAAATGGGGAAAAGAAATGAAATGAAATAAACTTTCAGTGGCTAAGAGATTTTAAATAGAATCAAGTGGTCATTCTGGAGGTTACTTTTATGGAAGCTGCTGCCAGATACTGCAAATTGCCACAGTATGTCAAGCCCCAGCCAACAGAAAATCCTAAAGAACACAGGCTGTATCTAAAATTCTATGGAAATTTTGCTTCTTGAGTTCATTTTTCAGAAACTTAAAACTTCCAGATTGTTTCTATGCCAGGTAAACCCTGAACCTAGAGGTACCAGCCTCTCCTTGAGCCCCTAGTGGGGTTGCATTCCACTACCCCATAATATCGACACCCCTTTTCAACATGAAGAAGTTAGAATGGTCATTGCCCAAATATTCCTGAAAATTAGAAGAATTATCAGATGATACAGAGGAGCTGTAACAGAGAAGTTAGGATTTAACATATGATTATGAATACTGAATCAATATATTGATATTTCTTTATGGGTTTTGGTGTGTTAAAACAGCAAGAAGCAAATACCTGAAATCATTGAACTGTAACCCATACTATATAAATATGTATATATATACATTTGTTTTTTTGCATGATCAGGCACCAGGAAATGAATCATACTATATTTTGAAATTTGCTCTACAACTACTTGTTAAACTCTACTTTGAAATTTACCAATTTTCTCCATGTTAAATTTCACAATAAAAATTGCTTTAAAAAATTATACCAAGCCTAACCCTAATGCTCACCCAAAGCCTAATTCTAACTCTAATCGAAACACTAACAGATATTCCAAAACTTAAATCAACCACAGCTGAAACCTAACCTTAAACCTTACACTAATTCCAAGTCTATCCCTATACATAACAGTAACGCTGACACTAATCCTAACACTAACTTTATCCAAACTCCAATCAAATTGAAACTCCATCCCCTATATATGCCTAAACCTCATTCTAACTTTGCATCAATAATAACCTTACCCTGAAGGGGAGGTTCCAAGATGGCAGCTTAGTGAGGTGTGGAATTTAGTTCATCCTCCAGAGCAGCTAGAAAATAGCCAGGAACAGTACAGAGCAACTGCTGGGGCCACATCACTGACTAGACACTATTCATACACCAGTCTGGATAAGTTGGACCAGCTGTGATTATGCACAGAACTGTAAGTCCCCAATACCACGGAGGCTGGTTCCCAGAGGGGAAAGGAAAAAGACTACTAACAGCAGGGGTTTATCTCAACCAAGCTCCACTTGTGGAATTAATTTAAAAATTATGACTATTGAAAATAGGACCCCAGCTCAGAGAAACCTCTAATAAGAGTTAAGGGTACTAGGAGTTTTTGCCATGGCTAGAGGGGACAGTGCTTATGGAAAAAAAATTTTTTTTATCAGACAGCACAAAATCCATGAAAAGGGCTGGACCCTAAAAAAGGAGGAGGGGCACATAGGATCCAGAGATAACTAGAGCAATGTACCAATTTAAGCACTTGACTAACAAACCCAAGGAACTGAGGTCCTGCTCTGAAAAGGATTTTTTTTTACTTTGTTTTTACTACTTAACTGCTCATTAAATAGACCTGTAAGGCTTCTCAGGTTCCAACCGCCCCGAGAAAGGGCAAAATTAAGCTTTTCTGAGGGGCAAAGAGACTGGTCATCTGAAAGGAATTAATACACTGTAGGCTGTGCCTTCCCCAGGAGATGTGTGGGGCCCAGCTCAGGTATAATCCCTTCCTCAAGGAATTCAGACCCCAGGGACTGGAAAACTGGAACAATTAAAGCCAGCCTACAACTTCTTCTTTGTCTCAACTATACCCCCAGGGAGAATCTGCTGAAGGTAAAAGCACCACAGCATTTATACTGGTGGGAAACCTCAAGCAGATTAGCGCCACATACTGGGAAGGAAAGGAAAAGCACAGAGTCTAGAGGCTTCATAGGATGGTCTGTCAACTGGCTGTGATGAACCACCAGGGAAAAGTGATGCAGGTGGCTCTTTCTTCCTGAGAGGAGGCCAGTCTGATCTGGGATAATCTGATTGGGGTCCCATAATATCTAAGTAGACCCTTCTAAGAAAAAAAAGGCTCCATACAGGCAGGGCAAGAAACAAGAAAACAAGAACTGAAAAATTCTTATCCATTAATCAAAGCCTATCCTAGAGGTCTAGAATAAGCTGAACTGAATGTCAACGAACAGATAGAGAACAAAGCTATCCAGCAAGAAAATCCTAGGTAAAAGAGTGAAAACAATCTCCAGAATGAACCAATTAAGGAAATCAAATGCCTAGACACCAGCAAAACATAATGAATCATACTAGGAAAATTGAAGATATAGCCCAGTCAAAGGAACAAACCAAAATTCAAATGAGATACAAGATTTGAAACAACTAATTTGGGATGTTCAACCAGACATGGAAAATCTCATCAAAAAATCAAATCAATGAGTTGATGGAGGATATAAGGAAGGCAATGGGCAAACAAAAAAGGAGAAATTGAAAGTCTGATAAAACAAATCACAGAATTTATGGGAATGAAAAGCACAGTAGAAGAGATGGGAAAAAAAAACAACAGAAACCTACAACATTAGATTTGAAGAGGCAGAAGAAACAATTAGTGAACTGGAGGCTGGGACATCTGAAATCTGACAAGCAAAAGAAAATATAGGAAAAAGAATGGAAAAATATGAGCAGGGTCTCAGGGAATTGATTGACAACATGAAGCATACAAATATATGTGTTGTGGGCATCCCAGATGGGGAAAAGAAGGAGAAAGGCTAATGGAGGAAATTAACACTGAAAATTTCCCATCCCTTATGAAAAATGTAAAATTACAGATCCAAGAAGGGCAGTGTGCCCCAAACAGAATAGATTCAAATACACATACTCCAAGACATTTACTAATCAGAATATCAGATGTCAAAGAGAAAGAAATAATTTTGAAAGGAGCAAGAGAAAAGCAATCCATCACATACAAGGGAAGTCCAATAAGACTATGTATAGGTTTCTCAGCAGAAACCATGGAGGCAAGAAAACAGTGGTATGATATATTTGAGATTCTCAAAGAGAAAAACTGCCAACCAAGAATTCTCTATCCAGCAAATATTATCTACCATAATATTGGAGATTTCAATTTCCTGCTCTCATCAATGGATAGAACATCTAGACTGAGGATCAATAAAGAAACAGAGAATTTGAATAATAAAATGAATGAACTAGACTTAATAGACATTTATAGAACATTACACCCCACAAGAGCAAGGTACACCTTTTTCTCAAGTGCTCATGGATCATTCTCAAGGATAGACTATATGATGGGTCACAAAGCAAGTCTCAATAAGTTTTAATAGATTGAAATCATACAAAACACTTTCTTGGATCATAAAGGAATGAAGTTGGAAATCAATAACAGTCAGAGGGCCAGAAAATTCACAAATGTATTCAGGCTAAACAACACACTCTTAAACAACCAGTGGGTCAAGGAAGAAATTACAAGAGAAATCATTAAATATCATGAGGCAAATGAAATGAAAATACAGCATATCAAAATTTATGGGATGCAGCAAAGGCAGTGCTAAGAGGGAAATTTATTGCCTTAAATATCTATATCAAAAAAGAAGAAAGAGCAAAAATTGAAGAATTAGCTGCTTACTTAGAGAAAAAAAAAAGGAAAGAAATAACAAAGATTAGAGCAGAAATAAATGAAATTGAGAACATGAGAATGATTGAGAAAATCAACAAAACCAGAAGTTGGTTCTTTGAGAATATCAATAAAATTGATGGATACTTAGCAAGGTTGACAAAAAGAAAAAGAGAGAGAATGCAAATAAATAAAATCAGAAATGAAAGAGGAGACATAACCACTGACACCACAGAAATAAAGGAGGTAATGAGAGGATACTATGAACAACTTTATGCTAGAAAACGTAGATGAAATGGACAACTTCCTAGAAAGACATGAACAATTAACATTGACTCGAGAAGAAATAGACAACCTCAACAAACCAATCACAAATAAAGAAATTGAACCAGTCATTAAAAGGCTCCCAAAAAAGAAAAGTCCAGGACCAGATGGCTTCACATGTGAATTCTACCAAGTGTTCAAGAAAGAATCAGTACCAATCATGCTCAAACTCTTCAAAAATATTGAAAAGGAGGGAAGGGTACCTAACTCATTCTATGAAGCCAACATCACCCTATTACCAAAGCCAAACAAAGATACTACAAAAAAAAAAAAAAGAAAATTACAGACCAATCTCTCTAATGAATATAGGTGCAAAAATCCTCACCAAAATTTTTGCAAATTGAATCCATCAATGCATTAAAAGAATTACACACCATGGCCAAGTGCGATTTATTCCAGGTATGCAAGGATGGTTCTACCTAAGAAAATCAATTAATGTAATGCACATATCAACAAATCAAAGCAGACGAACCACATGATCATCTCTATTGATGCAGAAAAGTATTTGACAAAATTCAACATCCTTTCTTGTTGAAAACACTTCAAAGGATAGGAATACAAAGGAACTTATTCAACACGATAGAAGGAATATATGAAAAACCTACAGCTAGCATCATCCTCAATGGGGAAAAACTGAAAGATTTCCTCCTAAGATCAGGAACAAAACAAGGGTGTCCACTGTCACTATTGTTATTCAACATTGTGCTGGAAGTCCTAGCCAGAGCAATTAGACAAGAAAAACAAATAAAAGGGATCAAATTTGGAAAGGAAAAAATAAACTCTCATTGATTGCAGATGATATGTTACTATATATCAAAATCCCCCAAAAATCCACAGCAAATCTGCTAGAGCTAATAAATGAACACAGCAAAGTGGTAGGGTACAAGGTCAACACTCAAAAATCTGTAGTGTTTCTATACACTAGTAATGAGCAATCTGAGGGTGAAATCAAGAAAAACAATTCCATTTGCATGTGCAAACAAAAGAATCAAATATTTATGAATAAATTTAATTAAGGATATAAAAGACTTATACAAAGAAAACTACAAGAAATTGTTAAAAGAAATCACAGAGGACCTAAATAAGTGGAAGGGCATACCGTGTTCATGGATGGGAAGACTAAATATAGTTGAGATGTCAATTTTACCTAAATTGATTTATAGATTCAATGCAGTACCAACTAAAATCTCAAAAACTTAATTTGCAGAAATAGAAAAATGAATAACCAAATTTATTTGGAAGGGCAGGGTGCCCTGAATAGCTAAACATATCCTGAGAAAGAAAAATGAAGGACTCACACAACCTGAATTTAAGGTACATTATGAAGCTACAGTGGTCAAAACAGCATGGCACTGGCATAGAGATAGATACATAGACCAATGGAATCAAATAGAGAGTTCAGATATAGACCATCTCTTATGGACAATTGATCTTTGATAAGGCATCAAGCCAACTCACCTGTGAGAGTACAGGTCTCCTCAGTAAATAGTGCTTGGAGAACTGGGTATCCATATGCAAAAGAATGAGAGAGGATCCATATCTCACACCTTATACGAAAATTAACTTAAAATAAATCAAACACCTAAACATTAGCACTAAGACCATAAAACTTTTAGAAGAAAATGTAGGAAATATCTTATAAAACTTGTAATAGGAGGTGATTTCCTAAGTCTTACACCCAAAGCATAAGCATTGAAGAAGGAAATAGATAAATGGGTGCTCCTCAAAATTAAACATTTTTGTGCATCAAAGAACTTTGTCAAGGAAGTAAAAAGACAACCTACACAACGGGAGACAATATTAGGAAATGACATATCACATAAGAGTTTAGTATCCAGAATATTTAAAGAGAATCTTCAACTCAACAACAAAAAGACAAACAACCCAATTTTAAAATGGGCAAAAGACATGAACAGATGCTACTCAGAGGAGGAAATACAAATGACTAAAAGGCACATGAAAAGATGCTCAACTTCACTGGCTATTAGGGAAATGCAAATCAAAACCACAATGAGATATCACCTGACACCCACTAGAATGGTCATTATCTAAAAAACGGAAAATAACAAGTGCTGGAAAGGACGTGAAGAAAGAGGCACACTTATCCACTGTTGGAGGGAATGTAAAATGGTACAACCGCTGTAGAAGACAGTTTGGCAGTTCCTCAGGAAGTAAAGTATAGAATTGCAATATGAACCAACAATACCATTGCTAGGTATTCAGAGGACATGAAGGCAAGGACATAGCTGAACATTTGGACACCAATGGTTACAGCAACATTATTTACAATTGCCAAGAGAAAGAAACAGCCCAAATGTCCATCAGCAGATGAGTGGCTAAACAAGCTGTGGTACATGCATATGATGGAATATTATTCAGCTGTAAGACAAAATAAAGCATGAAGCACATAACTATGTGGGACCTTGAGGGCATTATGCTGAGTTAAATTAGCCAGAAACAAAAAGACAAATACTGTATGGTCTCACTGATATGAACTAACTTTAATGAGTGAACTTGGAGAATTTCAGTTAAGAACACAGGTTATCAGGAGACTGAAATAGGGTAGAGATTGGATAATTAGTGCTGGGGGGATACAGATTGTTCAACAAGATTGATTGTAAAACTTCAGAAATGGATAGCACAATAATACTTGATTGTAGCAAAATAATGTAAGTACACTGACTGTGAGAACGATACAGGGAGAAAGACTGGGGGCTCATATGAAACCATAAGGAAAGATAGATGATAAAGGCTGAGCTGGTATAATCTAGGAATACCTAGGGTGTACAATGATAGTGGCTAAATGTACAAATTTTAAAAAATATTTTTGCATAAGGAAGAACAAAGAAATGTCAATATTGCAGGGTGTTGAAAATAGATGGTCATTCATATTTTAAAACTTCAACTTCTGTGTGAGACTAAAGCAAGAAACACTTATTTGGTACAATATTTATATTTTGACTAGTGCATTTTTTAATTTAACTTATATGGACGGTTTAATTGGACACCATAAGTATATGGAACCTTGAATAAGGCATGAGTTTTTGTAGGTTTGTCCAGGTTTGTGAAGTCCCAATAAATCCCAGAGTGATTTGAAGAGAGATTAAGAAGTATTTGCAAAGTCCCCTTGGGGGGATGGGGAGAAAGAGGGAAAGATTCAACTTCCCCATTTGGAGAATTCCTGATATTCTCACAAGCAGTGGGAACAACCAAACCAATAGGCCAAGCCTTCAATTTTGTGGTTTGTTCTTATGAAACTTATCCCTGCAAAAGATACACTAAGCCTACTTAAAATTAGGCCGAAGAGTCACCCCCAGGGAACCTTTGTTGCTCAGACGTGGCCTCTTTCTCTCTCAACCAACATGGCAAGTAAATTCACTGCCCTCCCTCTCTCCACATGGGACATGACTCCCAGGGGTGTAAACCTCTCTGGCAATGTGGACAGAAATCCTATAATAAACTGGGACTCAGAATCAAGGAATTGAGAAAACCTTTTCGACCAAAAGGGAGAAGAGAGAAATGAGACAAAATAAAGTGTCAGTGGCTGAGAGATTTCAAACAGAGTTGAGAGGTTTTCCTGGAGGTTATTCTTATGCATTATATAGATATCCCCTTTTTAGTTTATGATGTATTAGAGTGGCTAGAGGGAAGTGTAGAGCTGTGTTCAAGTAACCATGTTTCTTTTTTTCTTTTTTTTTTTTTTTACATGGGCAGGCACCAGGAATCGAACCTGGGTACTCGAGCACAGCAGGCAAGTGTTCTTACCTGCTGAGCCACTGTGGCCCGCCCTAGTAACCATGTTTCTTGAAGATGATTGTATATGATATAGCTTCACAATGTGACTGTGTGATTGTGAAAACCTTGTGTCTGATGCTCCTTTTATCTATGGTAAGAGCAGATGAGTAAAAAATATGAATAAGAAATAAACAAATAATAGGGGAACAAAGGTTAAAATAAATGGAGTAGAATCAAAATACTAGTGGTCAAATGAGAGGGAATGGTAAGGGGTATGGCATGTATGAGTTTTCACATTTTTCTTTTTTCTTTCTTTTGCTGAGAGACACAAATGA
>PVIY010041478.1:0-21625 GCA_004026745.1 Myrmecophaga tridactyla
TTCTTAGTTACCTTACAGAGAAATGAAATGCTGAGATCATAACTACATTAAACTAATTGCATACAAATGTTCTATTTATTTATTTAATTAATTTAGTACTTGAGTTTATAATCTACCGAGTTTCCTTTTCTATAAACTGTGAGGTAGTGAGTTGGAACATCAGTTTATTCTAAATATCCAGTTTTGTTAACACTAATTAATAAACATTTTTTTTCTCAGTGAATTGAAATCCGATCTTTCTTAACAACATGAATTCATGTAACTATTTGCTTCTGTTTCTACATTCTCTACTCTGTTCTATGATGTAGTTGATTATTTCTATAACAATGCCTTGTTTGATGATAATAACTTCACAGAATTTTGAAATAATTGGTAGTGCAAAGTACTTATGATTATTATTCTATTTCCATAAAAATCTTGTCTTTATTTAAAAATATTTTTGCATGTTAGCATTATGGATAATTTTATTCATTGCCTTGCCCCTCCAAACGTAAAATTTGGAGAATCAAATTATATTAAAATTATATGTTAATGTTGAGGGAGAAGTGATACTGTGATATTTTGTCTTTCTAGTCAAAGTATGGCAGGTCTATTTTCAAATTTTATTTTATGGTTTTTAATAATAAAAATATCTTCACAGATCCTCAGGGTTTAAAAAAATAATTTAGACTTTTGCATCACTTGATCATAAACTAATTCAATTAGTACTAGTTTGTTTTGGAAGTCAAATGAAATGCCAAAATCTTGTTTATTGTCATCCCCCAATTCTTTCCCATTTCAACAAAGACTTTTTTTCAATTTTGAGAACAAAAATATTACTAGTTCTTGGATTTATCATTAAACTACAGATGATTTCTTGTTCATCAGTAGCCCTTTGGATTTATGATGTCAACAGGACACTCATTTCTTCATAGGTAAAATATCTATCTTTATATTTTTTCTTTCAGGTTGATTTTAGAATTTGCTTTTTTAGTTTAAGGTCACTTTTATTTCTTACTTACCCTGCTTAACTCTCTGTGATCCCATTTAGTCTAAGACATGAAACATATTATGCAAAAGAAGGATCATTTTTCACCATGGATCATTTACAACTTGAGTAAAGATCTTTGTGAATCTACAAATGGAACATTCCCCTCTGGCCTAAAGGATCTGTATTATATGAGTTTTATTGTTTGCCCCTCTAATTTTTTTCTAATCATGTGGGTCAATGTCTGCCTGCAAACCTTTTGCATCTTCAGATTTCACAGTAAAGACAGTAGACCCAACTTTACACATTTATTTTAATGCTCTGGTTTGCAAGGGAGCAGGATTTTGAGGGTGGCCCCCAGAGATGATGTTCACTGTACATTCAGAACTCCCCCCTTTCACTTACAGCTCATCAAAATGCTGCTCTGTTTACATTTAGCATAAACTCCACACTTCCCTGCAACCTTATAACAACCTTGCTTCTTTTTCTGTTCCGTGAGGTATTGTTTCTGTTTGCAGTTCTCTCTTGCCCAAATAAGACAACAAAATGTTTGCTTTCAGATGTGTGTGAATTATGCTTCCCATGAACAAATCTAACAACCTCAAGAAATAGTTCTATGCTCTAAATTACCTTTGAATTTTTGGTACTCTTAAGATTTTATCAAATTTTCCAAGAGTTTTAGAACTATCTTGCTTTTTTATTTTTTAATAGCCCAGAGCAAAATTTTGAAGTGAACAGAATGCAAATTTAGTAAAATCATTGTATTGTCATGACCTCTTTCCTTTGTGTTCTGTAGATACTTTTATTGCCCACCTTGTCTCCATCAGCACAAGTCACATCCCCAAATGTCACCTAAGTTTTCTCATTGTTAGCTCCTGTTCTAATTTGCTTACCTCCTCCACCTACTCCAAACAATGCTCCAAACTGTGCATTGCTCCAATAAGTTTCTTGAATGTAACACAAGAAGTAATGCAAACATTCTAACCAGAACATTATCAAATAAACCTGGAAAGTTAGAATTTTCAAGTGACAAAAAAACTGAACATACTACGGAAACTGTAGGCTGAGTCAGAGATACTTTATTGTCAAGTAACAAATTAATATGCTATCTAATTTTTAGAATAAATTAATATATTTGCACAAAGATCACTCTTGGTGACTTTTTTGTTGTGTGTGCATGAAACTTGTGTAAACTAACTTTGAAATATATTTGTCCAATAAATGTAAATCTTCAAAATAAAAGGTGTCTACTTAATTTTAAAAAATTGATTATAGAAGAGAAGCAGGATGAGATGGCAGCATAGTGGGGTGTGGAATTTAGTTTGTCCTCCAGAGCAGCAAGTAAATAGCCAGGAACAGTACAGAACAACTGCTGGGGGAACACCGGTGACCAGACACACAGTGTGTACCAGGTTCGACCAGGTGGACCTGCTGAGACCCCCCCCACAGAACTGTAAGTCCCCCAAGCCACAGAGGGAGTGCCCCCCCCCACCCCCAGGCATGGCAGGCTGGGTTCCCCAAGAGGAGAGGAAACAGACTTACTAGCAGCAAGAGCTTAGCTCCATCAAGCTCCAAATGTGGAATTAACTAACAAATTCTGACTACTAAAAATAGGCCCCAAGCTCAGATAAACCCGGAATAAGCACTAAAGGAACTAGGAGTTTTTGCCCCAGCAGAGAGGGGCTGGGGCTGACAGAAAAAAATCAAAACAGAACAAAAAACAGAGGCTTTTTTATCTGGACAGCACAAAATACTGGAAAAGGGCTGGACCCCAAGAAAAAGGGGCACACAGAGCCTGGAGATACACAGAGGCACTTACCAACTTAAGCTCTTGATTGAAAAACCTGAAGAGCAGGTTCTTGCTCTGAAAAGGCTTTTTTTTTTTTTTGCTTTTTTTCTACTTCTTAACACTCATTAAGTAGAACTGGAAGCAGTCTTAAGCTCCAGCACTGCCCCAGGCAAGGGCAGAAATAAGCTTGTCTGAGAGAGAAAGTAATTGGTTAGGTGGAAGGAGTTACCTCCCTAAAGGGTGTATCTTCTCCAAGAAAAAGGTGAAGCCCAGCTCAAGTGGAATCCCTCCTTCAAGTAATTCAGACTGCAGGAACTGGAAAACCCATTAAAGCCATCCCACAACCTCACCTCTGTCTCAACCAGACCCCTGGGAGGGAAAGTCTGCTGAAATTAAAGGTACTACAACACTTTAAGCTGGTAGGAAACCACAGGCAGATAAGCACCACATGATGGGCAGGATCAGAAAAATATGGAGTCTAGAGGCTTTATAGGAAAGTCTAATGACCTCCTGGGTCTCACCCTCAGGGAAAAGCAGGTGCTGGCTACTCTTTCCTCCTGAGGTGTATGCCTGTCCGGTCTGACTGGGGTCAATAATATCTGAGGAGACCCTCCTTTTTAAAAAAAGGCTCCATTAGGCAGGGCAAGAAATAGAAGAACAAGAACTGAAAAACTCTGATCAAACAGAACCTATGCTATATGTGTAAAATAAGTTGAACCAAATGTCAAAGAACAGATAAAGAGCAGAGCCATCCAGCAAGAAAACCCCAGGTAAAAGAGTGAAAACCACCTTCAGAATAAAATAATTAAGGAAATCAAATGCCTAGAGGCCAGTAAAAAATAACTAGTCATACTAGGGAAATCGAAGATCTGGCCCAGTCAAAGGAGCAAACCAATAGTTAAAATGAGATATAGGAGTTGAAGCAGACGTGGAAAATCTCATCAAAAATCCAATCAACAAGTTGACAAAGGATATAAAGAAGACAATGGGTGAGCAAAAAGAACTTGAAAAAACAAATCATATAACTTACAGGAATGAAAGGCACAATAGAAGAGATGAAAAAAAATAATGGAAAAAATAACAGAGACCTACAGCATATTTGAAGAGGCAAAAGAAAGATTTAGTGAGCTAGAGGACTGGACATCTGAAATCTGACACAGAAAAGAAAATATAGGGAGAACATGAGCAGGGTCTCAAGGAATTGAATGAAAACATGAAGGGCATGAGTATGTGTGTTGTGGGTGTCCCAGAGGAGAAGAGAAAAAGGAGGAGAAAGACTGAAAGGGGAAATAATCACTGAAAATTTCCCATCTCTTATGAAAAACATAAAATTGCAGATCCAAGAAGTACAGCATACCCCAAACAGAATAGATCCAAATAGACACACTCCTGACTTTAAAGCATATTATGAAGCTACAGTGGTCAAAACAGAGTTTATGAGTTTTTTATTTTTTCTTTACATTTCCTTTTCTGGAGTTATGCAAATGTTCTAAAAAATGATCATGGTAACAAATACACAACCATGTAATGATATTGTGAGCCATTGATTGTATACCATGTATGGAATGTATGAGTGTGAAGATGTGTCAAAATATTTATAAAAAGTGATAATAGAATGGGAAGTGGATAGCAAATCTTTAAGTTATGAATCAATTTTGGCCATGGAGATTTTTTTATGTGTGACTTTTGTTTGTTTTTTGAGAAAGAGAAGGAGAATTCAGCTCCTTGTTGGAAAGAAATAGAACACAGCTAAGACAAGACAGAGACAGTGAAAACATAGAGGCTGCTATTAACACAGAAATTCTAAGCAAATAATTATATTCTCCTTTCTCTGTGTGGCAGCCAGGAATTGGTTGGAACATAATATTATCATTTTCCTCCAATCATTAAGCAATAAGGAGATATTTACACTAAATTTTGGAGACAGTAAATGGTTTTCTGTATCTCGTAAATCTGATGTATATATTGCTGACTTGAGGAAACTCCAATCTTTGCAAGTACTTTCTCGAATGAAACAAGGTGACATATCAGTGCACTGAGATTATTGTTAAAATCAGTGTTCAGAATCCAGCTCTGCTATTTATTGATTATTTGTTCTTGAATTTAGATAACTTCTCTGGACTTCTCTCTCTTCAAAAATAAAATAGTTACGCCTCTGTAGCTGCACTGCTTCCCTCACCATGTTAAGGAAAAAATAATAATAGATGAAGTATAAAATATGATATATATTTATATATCATATAGTCAATATAATATAGGTATATACTATATATGTAGTCCATGACCTATATTATATTGACTATATATAAATATATATATCATATTTTGGCTATATAATAATTGCTATAACCATTCATAATAATGTATGTGATATAGAATTTTAATATGAAATTCCAAGCATAGGAAAAAATCCATCAAAATCAGAAAGCTTTAGAAAGAATACTGTGGTGGATAGACTTTAAAAGTAGCTCCCAGGATCCTCACCTCCTAGTGTTTGCAGATTGTATACTTTCCTTTAGCATGCTTATAACAACCAGATATGACAAAAGTGATAGGATGTCACTTTTGTGATTATGTTACATTAAATAAGACTGTATAGCTCTAACAGACTCTAAGGTCTCTGTCTTTGTCCATTGCTGGCTTTAAAGAATCAAGCTGTCAAGAAAATGGCCTCAAGAAAATGAATTCTGCCAATAACCTGACTGATGGAAATGGACCCGTTGCCATTTGAGTGTCCAAACGAGAACGCTGCCCGGGCCAAAAACTTGACTGAAACCTTGCAGAGACCCAGCTATGACCTGCTTATACTCCTGACCCACACAAACTGTAAACTAATAAGTACTTGACTTTTTTTTTTTACTGGTAATTTGTTATACAGCATGAATATTAATGAGACATTTATCAACAATCAACTAGAGAAAATTGCTTAACAATTTCTTTCAGTAAAAGTTAGCTCTGTCAAACATGAACATCAATTTTAGAAGAAGGATATGTGTGAATATTAGTGGTATAGCTAATACCAGTAAGAGAACTGGCAATGGAATTAAACAGAAAGTCTAGAAAAATACACCTACATATTGACATCATAATACCCATACCTGCATGCACAAACATATTACAGATAGGATTTAGCTTTGTTAATTAGCTAAAGCACTGAATATTAAAATATACACATTCTTTCTGCAGAAAATGAATAAAAGTAACTGAGTATGAGCTCAGTGAAGGCAAATAGGAGACATCAATTAGAGTTTGGGGTTATATTTAGGATGCGCACAAAAGAAAATTCAGCACAGCTTCAGCTGCATTGGGCCTGGAATTGGAGAAGAGGGCTGCTATTTATATTTCATAAGATGGATAGCTGGAAGGTAGATCAGGTTTGGCATTGATCTCCCTTGGATTGTTCTTCAATGACTAGTGAAAAGATCTTTAACCATTATAGGATAACTTCTAATCTCTTGAACTAGTTTTGTGACAAAAAGCTGCACAAAACAATCAGTATTTTAAGTGATTGCATAAATATTCAATTAAATTGAACTATATAATTATCAAGCATCTATTAATGTTATAAATCACCACAATACTTTAGGAGCTTGGAGATACATGATGTCATCTCAATGAAGCCTCATGTCACTTTCTAATATAATCTAGTTCCTTTCAAGCACATTGTCTATTTTTATTATTATTAGTTTGTTTTCAATCATTATCTGAAAGGTAATATTTTATTATAAAATTTTATTTTTGTCTCCCACCTCCCCCAAAGAATGTCTGCTGGACTCAAGTCAGTGAATGAAGAAATGAACAGTACACTGATAACTGGCATGTGGAATATGCCCCAAAGTGAGTTACAAACAGGGATTGAATTTAAAGGATGGAGTGATTACAATTGATGGGAGTAGTAGGAAAAGCACTGAGGTTTATTGATCTTCAGATTATTATTCTCTTATTTGAAAATGCTCTCACACATTTCATATGTCCTTAGCCCACATATTCACAAAGGTCCGTCATACATACCACCTTTAAACAAAACTGTTACCATGATTTCTCCATTCCTCACTCTTCCAATGAAAGCAATCTCGTCCATTGTTTATTTTGTGAATAATTATGAGACGACTTCTTTGTACCAGGCACTGTCCTGGGGGAAGGAGATGTACTGCTAAGCAGGGTAGTGGGCAAAGCCAGCTATCAAATCAGCAAGCATATATATACGCATGCAATTACAAACAGTGAAGACCGCTAAGGAAGATCCCAGGTGTTCACAATTGAGTAATGAAAGCGTTAAATTTCTCTGGATCTCAAGAAAGGTTTTCTCGAGGAAATGGGGCATCATTTGAAGGATGCCAGTTAATTGAGGTAGAGTCTGTGAATGAAGTTTAGGCACACACTCTGGACAATGGAAACAGCCTGTCTGAAGGCAGTATACGAGTGGGAGATCAAAGAAATGAAAGGAAAGGGGAATATTAAGAGCATAAATAAATCTATCTTTTATAACTTGTGCATTTTGTGTCTTGATTGAAATTTCTTTCACTAACTGATAATAGGAAGAGATCTTTCATTGTTTTCTTCTAAAAATTGCATAGAACCATATAGAACTTAAAAACAGTAGATCATTACTCAATTGGGAATAGATTTTTAAATCTGGAATGAGGAAGGAAACTGTTAGTTATTTTTCTTCTGGGTAGTTTTCCCTGTGCTATTTATTGATTAATCCATCTTTTCCCCTGATTTGCAATCCTATCTCTGATATGTGTGTGCATGCAGGTATGGGTATTATATCAATATGTAGGTGTATTTTTCTAGGCTTTCTATTTAATTACATTGTCAATTCTATACATAACTGTTCTAATGATAATAATCACATTTATTTTAATTTTAAACCAAATCTTGATATTTGGCAAGGCCAGTTTACTCTCTATTCTTCTTCAATATTAACTCGACTGAGATGATCTCTTTAACCAGATTCAGGTATAATTTATCCTTAGTAACTTTTTGTTAATTAGCTATACCATTGGGCATAGTTTTCTGGGCCCAGTAGGTATGAAATGGACTTTACTCAAAAAACTGCACCTTGCCTTGTCATAAAAGCACATTTAAATGTTAATTAAAAGCAATTCATGATGCAAAGAGAAAGCACACATACTTTAAAAATATATAGGGAACTCCAATAAACATAATTTATACACTTGTCTATAAACAAACCTCAATAATTACCAAAACATACTAATTGTAAAAGTCACATTGCTGATTAAGGTTAGAAGAATAAAATTAAATTTTAAATTATACAGAACGTTCTTGTCTATTTTGTATCTTTACTCTTCTATATGAATTATTAAATCAGTTTATTATGTCATACATATAATCTTTTTATTATTTAATGGGGAAAACTTTGAATTTACGGAGAAGAATTGACATCCTTTGATAATGAACTTCCTAAAAATGAAAACATTGTTTCTCTACATTTATTTTTGATTACTATTACATTTTTCAATTAAATTTTATAATATTCTCCCTAAAAGATCTTTGTATTTTGTTTGTGTATTAATTTCCAAATAGTTAAAACTAGCTTTCTAATTTGATTACATGGTAGTTAGAAACAAAGTCTTTATTATAGGTCTATTTTAGTATTTGCTGAAATTTGCTTTGTTGTTGAATATATATATGTAAATGTTACACAGTTTGCTAGAAAGGCAAATTATCATGCACATAATTATTAGGTGCAGGGTACTATATACTGCTAATGTATCAAGCTGGTTAATTGTGTGGTTCTCATCTTCTAAATCCTTTTTCTGGTTTCATGTTTTGGTATATTTGATAAAGTATCACATGAAGGAAGCAAGTTAAATTTACCCACCATGAGCAAATATCTATTATTTTCTCCTTATAATTTTTTTTAGTTTTCCTTAATAAATTGTGATGCTTTGCTCTTAAGAGTACAAGTGATTTGATTTAAAATTTTCTCAGTGAAATGTTCTTCTATTTTCATTTTTTATTCAAATTGTTCATAACCTTCTCACCATATTTCTTTCTCTCTGTCTATATTAATAAATACAAATATTTTAATTTTCTTTTAGTTCATTTTAAGTGACAGGGCTATACCTAAACCAGCTTTCTTTTATTTAGTATTTTCTTTAGTAACTTTTCCATTTCTTTTTGCTTTTGACTTTTGTTCTTCCATATATCTTTTCTATGTCCTTTGTAAACAACATTAAGTGGATTTTTAAAATCCAGTTTGACAACTTTGGAGTTATGTTTCACAAGTTATGTTCATTACATTTAAAATATGATTAATTGGATCCTTTTACAGGAATTTATTGAGACTATCTTAATTTCACTTGATTTTTTGAAATCTTTTCTATTCAAATTTCTTTTCACCTTCTGGTTTGGAAGGAAGGTTTCACAGTTCTATTGTGTGTGTGCATGTGTTGTGTGTGTGTAGTTAACTATAAATTTAAAAACTTTTATTTGACCTAGTAATATCTGAAGATTATTTATATACTTATTCCACATAATATAAATTATTATAATCAATTCTACTTAATTCCAATTTAATAAAACCAATCATACCCACTTACATGTTGTTTGAAATAATTATAATTAATTAAATCTAATCAGTTCTTAACTTATAATAAGCTAATTTCACTTTGTTTATATAACCCCTCTGTCACCATACAAATGTAATATTCAGCATTACCTGCTGTATCCAATTTCATCTTAAAATTCATTCATTAGCAGTTTTTCAAGAAAGTATCTGTGAATATTAAACACTGTCTCTTGTTTGTCTAAAAATATTTTTACCCTTACTCTTTAGCTAGGTATAGAATTCTAGTTTGCTTTTCCTTTGTGGAGAAGTTTTAAACTATTCATACTATTTATTCATAAATATATATATTAAATACATATATTTAAATATATCTGAGCATTAAACACTGTCTCTTGCTTGTCTAAATTTATATTTACCCTTAATCTTTAGGTAGTTGTAGAATTCTAGCTTGCTTTCCATGATGGACAATTTTTTAATATATTCATACTAAATATATATATTTAAATATATCCATACTAAATATATATTTTACATTATCTCTATAGATACTTGAATATATATTTTTAATTGTCTTTGGTATTCTTCAGTTAAGAGTACTGTGAATTTTTATTCACTTTCATTGAGTCTTTGTAGGATCAATTGTGTTTTTTAAACCTGATAATCCAAGTACTTTGGTTAACTTGGACAATTTTTCCCTTATTCTTTCCTTCACAAACTCCTTGTAGACATGTTAGAACTCATTCTACTCTTCATGTAGCATTTTAATAAAAGACAAAACTGTATGATTTATTCTTCATATTTTTCTTTAGTTCTCTTTATCATTTAAATAGCTTATTACATTGACCTGCTAACAATTGAACATGAGTACATCTCTTGAAAACATATTAATCTCAGTATTTTGCTAAATAGATTCAATTTTCTTGTTCTGAAAGTATTGTCCTTAATTTAGCAACATTACCTACAAGATTCCTGGCTTCTTCTAAAGCTGTTCAGAGAGGCACAGAACAGTGATATAAAATAAATTGATCTTTAATTAGTTAAGTTTTTCTTTATGCACATTGGTAGATAGACTCTTGGTCAAAGCTGAATGCATGAAAAGGCTTTGGAAGCTCACCCTCCATCTCTCTATGAAACTTAATATTAGTTGGCAAGTTAAAATGAAAAAAAAAAGCCTCAAATTCATTCTACAAAAGAAAGAGGCTTTTATAAACAAGCAGGCATAAACAGTCCTGACTCGTGTCCATAATTGAGAGTAATTTTTTCCCTTGGCTCAAATAAACAAACCAGCACTTTGCATGAAATGTCTAGCCCAAAGAAACTTGGAGTTCTCATGGTAGGATATGTGAGCCTTGCTGTCAGGCCAGAAACACAAGAAAGAGAAAGGGGACAGAGACAAGAACGACAAGCGCTAGTCCTCAAATGGCTAACCTGAAATAGTGGGACTGCTAATTTTCATGCCAGAATGTGGGTTTCTGTTGCTTGATTTGTAAACAATTACATGTCTTTTAGATGATGAATTTCTCCAAACGACAGCAAAAAAATATTTCTAACATTCAGATTAAGTCATTTTATATGCTAATTATCTTTTCTAATCCAAGGGTGTTAATTAGCATTTCCTTTGACATGTACACAAGTCAAATCACTTTAAAGTATTCTAAAATAAATGATCACAACAAAAGTACTTGTATATACTTCATAATTATCTATAGACCCTCCTCCAAAAGAGGTGCTGTGCTAGAATGAATCGTGTCCTCCAGAAGAGGAATGCTATTAATCTTAATCATAGATAGTATATTTGAATACTTTAAGGTGAGTCAGGTGTGGACTTATTTATGGATAGGATTTTTGAAGGTCCTATTTAGGTGTGGCCAAATTGAACAAACGTGGGCCTTAGTCCATATTATGGGAGGCCTTAAAAAGAGAAACTGGAAGTTATTGTAACCAGAGAGGAGAGGACATCACCATGTAATGGGAAACAGAGATAAACCATAAACTCCAAGGACTGGGAGAAACCAGCATCAGCACTCCACAGGCTTCTGGATGAAGGCATAGCCTTGCTGCTGCCTTAGTTTTCACGTCTAACCTCTGAAACCATGAGATAACAAATGTTTCTTGTTTAAGCAAACCATTTTACGGTATTTGCCATAGTAGCCTGGTGCACTAAGATGATGCTATTAAAGGTTCATTGAGAATTTATATCATCCCATATAGACAGATGTTATAACGTATAAGAACAATGATATACTAGACATCATTTTTATGCAAGATGTTATAACATAATAAAGCATTTAAATGGGAACATGTTATGTGTGTTCCCATTTGAACACACACACATGAACTACTTATGCCAAACTTAAAAATTATTTTTTGTATGTAAAAATATTGATACAGAGACCCTGAAAACTTCTGAGATAGGAATTGGCATATTTGCTTGTAAAGCCTAGGGACTTTGTTAGAGAGAGAAATAAAACTTCAATTCTTCAATCTCACAATCCAAATATCCCCGCCAATATGAGCTCTGTGAGAGGGAGAATCAATAAGGCTGCTTTAAATTTTTAGAAAGCAAAATGGATGATTCTATTTACTTGAGCCTGTTCTTGTACTGAGCTTGCATTGAGCAAGCTTAAAGAATCATAGTAGCTCTGAAGCTGTGAGCCAGAGGATTCCATAACTTGATCTGAAAAGCCTTTCTTACGTCAGACTTGGGCTCTAACAATAAGGCTATGTTACTTGATTTGAAAAGTAATAATTGAGAATTCAGGTAATGGTTATGCATGGCAACGACAGTTAAATTGTTCTCCCTTCTTTGAATCACCTGAGCCTTATCCATCTCTGTTAGGTTTAACCCGAGCAGATGTTCAGCCCCAGCCAGCATCCTCTCACATCCGACTCCAGTGTCCTATTTCAGTACCATGGCATCAGCAAGGGAGGGATCTTTCCCAGCTTGAAACTGGTAGAGGAGTTGACCAACACCAAAGGTCAATGGAATTGTGTCCAGGAGCAAAGTGAGAGCAAAGTGTTATCTCACTTTCTATATATATACATCCATTCAAAAACTTGAACAACTTGAAATCAACATGAGACACAACCTAGAGAGAAAAGGGTGTATTTTCTAGTGGACTCGCAGAGTGGGAGCTTTTCGCCTTTTTGGTTAGAAGATTATGAGAAGATTATTTCATACTATAAAATGGGGAGGTGAATCATAATGTTGTATATCTGAACCTTTTCTCCATGGAGGAAAACCTCAAATATAAAACCATCCTTATCTCAAAAGTGAGTAATTAAACAATCTGATTGGATTTTGCTGTGACTTCATTTGCAAAGAGTTTAATACCTTGTTTTTTCACCTTTACTTCTTTGACTATTATTATTGGTATGAAAGTTTTATATCAGACGAGATTCTGAGAATCCAGGCTTTGGGATTCTTTGATGTTCTTTTTCTGTGCCATAGCAAGGAAGTTTTGCTTCCTTGAATCACCTTTACAGTCCTTTGATGCTCCTTATGAAAATATTTTTCTTCCTTGGCCGTGCCATAAATCTCAATTTATTGCTCTCTCTGCTATTGTTTAATATTTAATACTAATAAAAATGCTACTTAGCATTTACACAAAGGCTCATATTTTTAAAATGCTTTGCAAGGACTATTATTCAAGTCTCTTTCAATGTGGGTATTTTCAGAAGCAATTGGTATGAATATTTAGAAGATGTTAAGGGATGTGAAGCTAAAGCTCTAGTCCTGTGATAATTTGGAATTTGGATATGTAATATTCGGAAATACAGAAGAGCAGATTGGCTATCTAACAAAATGGAGCATTTACATTGGCTTGAGGTCAGTAAAAAATTCGTATCTATAAATACCTAACCATACCTATCTGTGTATCACTTATTTTTACAGATGATTTTTACAGAGGACAATTCCTATAAAAACAAGGTTTTATACTACTTGAGTGTTTCTTTATTAATATTAAATTTATTAAGCTGCTGGGGAAGTCATGGACACTTCTAGGGCCATTTCCCAGCCTTTAGCTTTCTCCCCATCCCTTGTCTGTTGTGTGCAGATGCTTCAATATTTTTCCATCCCATAGTCCAAGAGATGTAAAGTCTAATGGAATAGGCTGACTATACATAAACCTAGAAACCAGTAACAAGCAGCCCCAGATGCTTGTCAGGGCGGGAATTCTCAGTGGCAGGCCCCCCCTCCCACTGTGGATTGTATATATATGCTCCTCTCTTGGAAAACACAGAAGTGTCTCTTCCTTCCGACATAAAATGAGCTGCCATCCAGTAACCTTGACCCAAGTAGTTGACCTTCCAGGTAGATTGGCTATGATCAGCTCTCCAACCCCTGCTTTGGACCCTTTGTATTGTTTAATTATTGAAACAGTCATTTGCTACAAGTTTCTGTTGTACCTGAGCCTGTGTTCACATGACACACCATGCAGTAACTTGCTCCATATAAGTTGAGGCTTTTTTATTTTAATTGAGAGCAAACTTATGCTTGCTTTAAGGCAAAATTTGTTACTTAGTTCATAATGACTGTGATTTAATTTAAATTACACCAGTGGAGAAAATGCTCTATTGCCCTATTCAGACATTCATAGGTAGTCGGAAACTGAAATTAATTGCTTATACAATGGGATTAAATAAATTCTCATCAATAAAACATAAATGTAAAAATAAAACACTTATGCTGTTCATAATTCTAGCTTTGCTTTTTGTCTGCATAAATTTGCCAACAGCTTTCCAGAATTAGTAATCCCATGCATCACCCAGAAGCTGTCTGCACCACAAAAGAATTTCTATATAAGGAATAAATATAGGGTAAAATTATGTTTTGTAATATTCTATATGCTTGGCACTAACATGTACTGAGTATGGGAGTTATATCTCATTATTCATTCTCCAGTGATTAAATACTCATTAACATATATCAGGTCAATAAATGTCCGTGGGCTGCTACTTATAGATCATGTGTTGAAGAAGGAATTTCTAACAATGCAAATAGCTTGTGAGGAAGCATCCTATTGGGGCCAAGTCTGATTTCATGGATTTATTGACTGCCCACAGCTTGAAACCTTGCAGAAGCTTTTCACCCCTCTCAACATTAAATTGAAACTGCACACCATAGCCTGAGATAAGGAGAATCTCCAAGATTCTCTTGGAGATAAGATTTTCCTTATCTCCAAGAATCCAACCACATAACCTTGTTTTTTCTGTTCTTTCACCCTCCACCTCATGGATTGTACTGAGGGTTTTCACTTCTTGTCTTCCAGAGCTCATTTTAAATATTGCCTCCCAGGAATGGGCTTCCCTGATCATTCAAATCTGAAACTCTTGATCATATTAGTTCATTTTTTATGTATTTATTATTTTTTCCTTCTCTGTTACAGGCATGTTTCACGAAAGCAATGGTGTTACTTATCTTACTCTTAGATGCTTCCCCAAGACCTAGAGTAGTGATTAACCTAAAGTATATGTGGTAATAATTTATTGTTGAATTTTTAAATTAATGATTTGGTCCATAGCTAGCAATTTCAAAATTATTTAAAGAAATAATAATAGTAGGGTATTCCAGATTAGTATGCATTCTCTGGTTTGAGTTATGAAACCAACTATGTAGGAACATATGAACATAACCAATCTGGCAAAGTCACAGACAAATGCTGAGCAGCCATCTTCCAGCCCCTGCCCACTCTGTTTTTCTATTATGCAGATGTTTCAGTCTGTTTCCACTCCATAGTCTGGAAGAGAAGTTAATGGAAGCCTGACCACACCACGAACCCAGACCATACCATAAATCCCAAACCAGAACAGGCAGCTCCAGCTGTTTATCAGGGCAGGAACTCTACACAAAGGTTACTTATTGTATGGTTTTTGCTCCAGTGGCTAGGGCCCCTCCCCTGCATTATATAAATAGCCTACCCTCTGCAGTACAGGCAGAGGAGAAGTGGGGCAGAGCTGCCATTCAGTGACCCTGACATGAACAGTGTGCCTTCCTGAGTGTCTAGCCATAATAGGATCTCTTCCCATGCTCTTTTGAGCTCTTTATGCTGTGTAAGTAATAAAGCAGTCATTTGTTGAAAGTTTCTGTTGTGCCTGAGCGTGTTTCCACCAAGCACCATATAGCAACTCACTTCACAACCTAATTACAAGCAAATCTTTTGAATGAATATAGTTTTTTCTGAAGTGTGTATATTTATTACAGTGTTATAATTATTGATAACAGCCCAAACATCTATCATTTATTATATGATTAGGAATACATACTTGATGTAATTATTAGATTATCAGCTATATTTACAGAAGGACCTCATGTTCCACGACCTCGATACACATGAATTCAGTGTAAGCAATTGGCAATGGTAAAGATATAAGGCAGAAAGAGAGTGAAGGTTTTAAAAAATTGTTACTATGATTAATTTTGATTACTTATGTTACTAGAGTGTTTATGTGCCTTATTTATTAAAAAATAAAATGTGTGATAGGTATATTTGCCTAAGAAATACTTGTTAAAGAATAGAGTTTGCTTCTACATAGAAGTTCCCAGGCTATATAGATCTGGGGAGCATGCCAGCAGCGGAGCAGCCCTCAGAGGGAAAGGTCAGAACTCTGACTCTATGTCAGGTGTGTTCCTGACCTGATATTTGGCTGCTGCCAATTTTTTTCCTCTGGGGGAGGAGGCAGAGATACCTTCGGGTATACAGGCTGCTGGGGTGCAGGTGTGAGAGAGAATTGAAAATTTTAGAAATGATTTCTATGACAACTTTGTTTACTTATTGCTACTAGAGTGTTTATTTGCCTTATTTATAAAAGATGTGTGATAAGTATGTTTGTATAAGAAATACTTATTAAATACTGGGGTCACTATTTCTGATTTTCAACTTATGTGAAGGGTCTTGGAATCTATTCATAGCATAAAACAAGTTCCCACCATGGTACTAAATATAGCTAATAATCCAATAATACAAAACAGTAGACATCACAACTCTCATTTTTTCTCTTTTTGATTAGATTCCTCATCTATAAAATGGGGGCAAAAATAATATTTAAATCATAGCATTATTGTAAAAATTAAACGAGTTAGAACAGCAATTGCCAGCTGGCATTAGCTATTGTTAATATGGTTGTGTTGATGGGAACTATTACAGCCATCAGTCCTTAACCCTCTTGCCAAATTCACATTATATTATTGGCCAACTTTCACTAATTATGCTAATGGATAAAAGCTACTCAAGTAAAAAATTACCTGTTATTTATTCTCTTTTTTACCAAAATTATTTTGTTTCCAGGGTGACATAAAGCATTGTCACCTTTTTTGACAGTATTTTATCTTCCTTATTATGTATTGCTAACAGCTATCTCAAATAAATGCTGTTATTAATTCCTCTTCAAACCTTTCTAATATTTGTAAACAATTTTTTCCTCGCTAAATTCTACAAATGTGGGTCCTTTAATTCTTTCACTTAAGACATTGTATCAACTTCTGTAGTCTGCTCTGGATATTCTCCAAATTCCCAAAATTAATTAGTAATGACATGGCTAAAGCTAGATACAATGACATTTGAAATATATAATAGCAACCCAAATGGTTTCAACCTGGTATTTTTGGCTGTTAACTGAAAATATGTTTACTATCTGCTTTCATAAAATACATGATGTTTTTGGTCACTTTGAATTTTAGTTATTTCTCTAAAAGTTTCATACTGTCAACTAGTTTACACAAACATACACATGTCTACAGTTACACAGACATATGAATTGTTCTTATGATGGGATTGGCAAAGGTTTCTGATAATTCTATATGATTCTTAATAGGGAGTTCTGATTATCCCCATTTTGCAAATGTGACTGCTGAGGGATCAAATAATGAACATAGAGAAAACCCTTACTTACAACTTTCTTCTGCTTTAGCATGGTGAATTGCTTCCTATGACTTGCCTTAGTATTTAGACCTTAAAGACCCCATAGGGACTGTGGTAGTTAGGTTCAGGTGTCAACTTGGCCAGGTGAAGGTGCCTAGTTCTATTGCTGTGGACATGAGCCAATTGCATGTGAATCTCATCTGTTGCTGATTTTATCTGCAGTCAGCTGGGAGGCGTGCCTGCTGCAGTAAATGAAGTTTGATTTAATTGGCTGGTGCTTAAATGAGAGAGGACAATGTAGCACAGCCCAAGCAGCTGAGCATACCTCATCTCAGCCCAGGCCTTTGGAGATGCAGAAAGGAATCACCCCAGGGAAAGTTGTTGGAACCCAGAGGCCTGGAGAGAAGACCAGCAGAGATTGCCCTGTGCCTTCCCATGTAAGAAAGAACCTTAGTTGAAAGTTAGCTGCCTTTCCTCTGAAGAACTATATGTCAACTAAATAAATCCCCTTTTATTGAAAGCCAATCCATTTCTGGTGTGTTACATTCCAGCGGCTAGCAAACTAGAACAGGGACTTTTCAAATGCAGCAAAGTTGCTAGAAGTAATAATAAATACAACAAAACTACTATGAGACCTTTTATTACCTGCCATTGGACAGACTCTTTTGGAAGACTTTCTGGCCAGGACCCATCAATGAGGCAAATTTATCTAATGGCTTCATTTTGAGATAAATGAGGTAGAAGGAAACACCTTCTCTCTAGGCAGAGTGAAGATCCAGTTTGATCAAGGTTGTCAAGCATGGAATTATTATGCAATCTCAGTTTTTTCCAAGAATTACCTGTTGCTCCTCATTGATAAAGAGAGTCTGATTAGAGATATTCCCATTTCAGCAAATATGTCTGGTGTCATGTCGATGTTGTCTGCATGCATACTGGTCTTTCTGTGGGAAACTTAGAAGTTGTTATAGTGCATCCTAATCAGGATATTAAAAAATATGTGAAGCAATAAGTAATAAAATTTAATAAGCATTTAACAAGTCACAGATCCTGTGGCATAGACTTCAGATCATATATAAGCTGTCCAGGTGTCTCAGAAATTTGTTTTTCATTTGTAAAATGAGGGTAAGAATGAGAAGCTTAATAAGGTTGCTGTGAGAATTAAATGAGTTCATTAAGATGCGTTGAAGCCTAAAACAGGTATGGAAGCCATTAATATATTACTGTTCCTCATGCCAATATCCTTATAGAGATGTGGTTAGCTTAGCATCATTTTTACCTTGTAAATGATCTATTTTCTCATTTATATTCATATCACTTCTATTTTGTTTCACCAGTTTTAATTAACCAATCATTTCTATTTATGACAATTTCTCTACTTTTCCCCATCATGTGATATTAGTCTAACATTTCCAGAATTTGTCAAAATAATTAGAAAAGCTTAATGAGGGTATAGAGCTATTAAATTAATCCTATATGATAAGATAATTGAAGTTCAGTTGATATGCCTACATTTAATTCTTCCTAGTATTTCTTTCAGTTTTGTGAAAAGTTTTTGAACTTTGGAGTTTTCTTTTACTGTCTGGTAGCATTACATCTCAAAGTATCTTCTTAAAAATTTAATACATGTGTTTAATCATAATTATTTTTATTTCTAGTATTTTAAAATAATGCCTTTTAATTCATTGCTTTTAATTTTGGGAAAATTACTTTAGTTGTATGAGGAAAAATTAAAATAATTATGTTAGATGAGAATTGCGGGGCTTCATTTGCTTTTCACAAATTAACGTTCCCTTATTTCATTTGTACACATGCAAAAAAAAGTGCTTGATTTTTCCATCTTCTGGCTAGCATTAATTTGGGCACCTATGACAGACTAGTGTTCACTCACCAAATACTGCATTTTCATCCCCCGTTTCATTATGTTATCCTAAATGGATGACCTAATTAATTTTTAAAAATCTTTTGAATTACTTTTTGTTTTGCAATAATCAGTTGTTTGTTTTGAAGAGACACGGTTGACACAGACAAGCAAGTTCACAAGGAAAAAGAATGTCTGGATTCCATCCAAGAAAATTTCCTATTCTTGAACAACTTACTTTCTACCCACCCTGGTTGAATAAATTAAATTGGCCTCCAAATCTAGATGCTCCTTGAAAACTAAGATCTCAAGGTCATAAAATTTTATTCAATGTCCCTTCTGTTTTAGTTTGCTAACTGCCAAACTATATCCAAGAAACAGACTGGCTTTTAAAAGACAGAATTTAAGTTTACAGTTGTAAGGCCATGAAAATGTCCCAATTAAAGCAAGTCTATAAAAATGTCCAAGTTAAGGCAACAACAAGAGGTTATTTTCACTCAAGAGAGGCTGATAAGTTTCAGGGTTTCTCTCTCAACTGAAAAGCACATGACAAACATGGCAACATCTGCTAGCTTTCCCTCTAGGCTTCTTGTTTCGTGAAGCTCTCCCAGAGGTGTATTCCTTCTTCAACTACAAAGGTCTATGGCTGTGTGAGCTCTCATGGTTCTCATGGCTCTGTAACTTTTTTACAAAAATATTTCCTCTTAAAGGATTTGAGTAAACTAATCAAGACCCACCTGGAATGGGTGGAGTCACATCTCGCTCTAACTGAAGGTTAATATTCACAATTGTGTGTGTCAAATCGCCATGGAAAGGATCTAATCAAATTTCCGACCTACAGTACTGAATAGGAATTAAAAGAAATGCTGCCTCCACTAGATGGATCAGGATTAAAATATGGCTTTTCTAGGGTACATGACCCTTTCAAACTGGCACACAAGGTAACCACAATTTTCTCCCCATAGTGAAGTAAAGCAACAGATTCTTTGATAGGAAAATCCTCTGAGTCTGTAATAGTCTCTGATTGATTGTCATGCATGTAAAGATTAAGGAGAAAAGAAATCCACTATATACAGTCCTCTTATTGGTAAAATTAAATACTGGTGGAAAATACTGAGATTCTAGTATACTGGATGAATTCAGCGTTAAATTAAATCAAATAACACAATCATTGTGTCTATGATTTTTTTTTTAGCTTTGGGTAAAATAAAAATTAACAAAATTTATTAGACAGCAGCATTATACAATATATCTAAGACATTGGCTAAGTGGTCATTTGCTTCAGTGATATAAATTTCAAGATGATTTTATATTATCCAGGGATGTCTTTATTGTTGAAAAACTGAAAGCAATATTTAACAGCTCCATGCTTTTACATTGCTTATTGAGAACTGGCTTGAATTGGTTAGTTAAGGCACAACTGAAGATTTGTGTTCACTGTGTTGTCTGTTTGCCTGTTATGGAATTATCATGGTAGATGAAGTTTAGCTACTCCTCCCCAAACTTACTATCAGAGTGTAATGAAATAAAGTCCCAGGCAAAATTCTGCTATGCAGAAAGTTATTTATTAACAAGCAGTCACTAAACACATGTACAGCTTGTTGTTTGAGGTCAAAGAAATCCTAGAGGCCAGTTCTTGTAGGTGCACAAATCCACCTTGTATGAAGGGTTCCTCTTAAGTAAGTACAACAATACTCTAACACAGTGCTTTACTTTGCTAAAGCTGCCAGAATGCAACATACCAGAGATGGATTAGCTTTTAATGATGGGATTTATTTGTTTACAAATTTATAGCTCTTTGGAGGAAAGGCCGCTAGCTTTCATCTGAGTTTCTCTTCACATGGGAAGGCACTCGGCGATGACTGCTGGCTTTCTCTCCTGACTTCTGGATTCCAATGGCTTTTCAAGGCGATTCCTTTCTGCATCTCCAAACATCTTGGCTGAGCTGTGAGTGCTGAGATGAGGTATGCTGAGCTTCTGAACTCTCTTCTGACCTCTTTCTTTTAAGCCTCCAGCTGATTAAACTAAATGTCACTCATTGTGGAAGGCACTCCCCTCAGCCTACTGTGGATGTAATATGCCACAGATGAATTTCACATGCTGATGATTTAAGTCCACAGAACAATGGGGCATCATCATCTGGCCAGGTTGACACCTGAACCTATCACACACAGCATTTGTCTAACTATCTAGCAGATTATATCAATCAAGAATTCTTCAAACCAGTGGTAGAACAGAGTATCTGATGACACTAAAGTTATGGGATGAAGAGTCTGACAGAGCTTTACATGTGGTTTATGAAAAGGCAGGAAGAAGCTCTAACATAATTTAATCCACCCACTTAAAAAATCCATTTCATTAAGGAGAGTCTTCTAAAACAGTCATTATGCTCACAAACAAGCTGCTAAATTAAACCATGAAAGCAGATTCTATATTTTGCTAATTAGCAACATTTCTGGTGTTGTTCAAGATAAAATGAGCAGAAGTTATAGAATTTAATTGACACCTGAGTTGTCTTTCAGATGGAAAGATAGCAAACCACTTCGTAAGTGTGACTTCCTGACTAAGAAGTGACTGTCCCTGGAGTATAGACCACCACCTACATAATATC
>PVIY010041479.1:0-21623 GCA_004026745.1 Myrmecophaga tridactyla
AAAAAAAAAGAAAAAAAAATTGGTTTTGCACTCATTTTATCAGTTAAAATTAACTTATTGTGAACTTGACCATACAGTTACTTTAAGTAAGTCAATTAACCACTTACCCAATAAAAATTATTTTTTTTAATGACATATTCAGAGGTCAGGTTAGCTGAGTTGAACAGTCATACAAACCTTAGAATTAGAAGACTCTAAAGGACTTAAGTTTAACTCCCAACCCCGGGCAGGAATTCCCTCTTGTACATACCAGCCAGATGGTTATCCAGCTTCTATTTCAACAGTTCAAATTTCAGGCAGCTCACTACATAACTAATGCAGCCTGCTCCACTGTTAGACAGCTCTAAATGATAGAAAGTTCTACCTCCCGCTGAGCTGAAATCTGCTTTCTTCTTACTTTCTCCCACTGCTAGTAGTTATGCTGCCTAGAGCAACACAGAATGCTTTCCTCCTGGCAGCCCTTCAAACTATTGAAAACACTGGAGGCAAAAAAAAAAAAAACTTACAATGATCAGTTTTCTCAACTATTTCAAATGTGAATCAGCTCTCAGACTGCTTTTCATGTAGTCACCTTGGTGTGACTAGATTTTTTTAAAATTGTCAAAATTTTCTTCATATAGGGCGGCTGCCGTGGCTTAGCAGGCAGAGCTCCGACCTGCCGTGCTGGAGGTCTGGAGTTCGATCCCTAGTGCCTCCTGCCCATATGCAAATTAAAAAAAAAAATTTCTTCATATTTATTGCCTGGTCTTATTACCATAATAGCATGCTATGGTAGGCTGGTCAGGTATTCGTGCTATCATGTTGCCATTCAATTGATTTAACAGTTCAATCAAAGACTGTTTACCACCTCTGTTATACGGCATTGCCCAAAGCACCAAGGAGATGAAAAAGCAACAATCTAGGAAGGAAGGATAACTCCCAGAGATTAAGGATCATAACAATAGCTAAACTGCAAAGTGCCATGAGATTCTCAAATAAAGTGTCCTCATCAAGTTGAGAGGCCCTGGCTTTCTGGAGGAGTTGACTTGTAAATTACTGGATGTTTAAATTTTAAAGAGAGGAGATGGCATGGGAGGACTGCTTAACACAGAAGCCAGCCGAGCAAAATGAATGAACTTAAGTGGGCTCTGGAACACTGAGTACTCCAGAAGAACTGAAGCATACATGCCAGGATGGAGTGGAAGGAAAAATGCTCCAAAAATTGCAAAAGTATCTTGAATGTCATGAAGGAATTGCATTGTATGTAGTAAGTAAAAGAGTACTGAGTTGGTCAATCATTGTGAGCCATATTCTGCCACCTACAAATGAAAAGCTTGAACTAGATAAGTAGTTTTCAATATTTTCCACCTCAACACACTGTAGGAATACAACACTGACATTAGAAACTACAGATGACTAGAACAGTAATTCTTTCAGACTGTGGAGGTAGGTATTATAATCACCAGATTATATACATGGGAAAGTAAACTCAAGAGATGAAAACTTGATTACAAACAAAAGTAAAGAGGTTATCCTGAAGGTCATTCTTATGCATCATAGAGATAGCCCTTTTTAGTTTATGGTGTATTGGAGTGGCTGGAGGGAAGTACCTGAAACTGTTGAACTGTGTTCCACTAGCCTTGATTCTTGAAGATGATTGTATAATGATATAGATTTTACAATGTGACTGTGAATGTGAAAACCTGTGTCTGGTGCTCCTTTTATCCAGGGTATGGACGATGAGTAAAAAATTATGGAGAAAAAAATAAATAAATAGTAGGGAGGATAAGGGGTAGAATTAATTGGGTAGATGGAAATACTAGTGGTCAATGAGGGGAGGGGTAAGGGGTGTAGGATGTATGGGTTTTTTCTTTTTTCTTTTGATTTCTTTTTCTGGAGTTATGCAATGTTCTAAAAATGATCATATTGAAGAATACACAACTATGAGATAGTATTGTGAGCCACTGATTGTACACCACCTATGGACTGCATGTGTGTGAAGATTTATCAATAAAAATATTTTTTAAAAAAGAGAGATGAAACCTTGACCAAAACCAATAAATAGTACTCCGTGATGGCCGAGAACCCCATCTGATTCATCACTGCATCCCTGGAAACTGACATACTACCAGGTATATAATACACATTTGTTTAAAATAAATGAGTGGGATGAATAAACTGTGAACCCTGGCCAAAGCCCTGTTCTTCCCACTATACCACTCAATCTTTCTGACATACAGATATATGAAATTACTTGTCCAAAATCACAAAATGCATACTGGATCTTGATTAGCGTTCAAGTCTTCACAGTCCAACTCCATAATCGCCATGAAATCGCCCTACCTCAGGAATACAGAGCAATGACAAACTCCAAATTTTAAAAAAAGTTCTCTTTCTTTCTATATTTGTAAGGCCAGTCTTAGAGTTCAGACAAAAAAAAAGCAGATGCTATGCCACATAATTTGAGGCGACCCTGTCAGGTGTTTCTGAACACAAACATGTTACGTTTGACAAAGGCCCCTGAAATATCTTCAGTAGTAACTGATACATTGAATCATGGATGTAAGAGCTGAGACTCAGAGATCATCTAGTCCAGTATTCTCATTCTCTTTAATCTGGAGACTATTCCTCAAAAGATTCTAATTAAAATGTGCATGCCCCAGAAAAGAGCTTTTAGTTCACTACATTTCCTTTTCCTTCTTTTTTAAAATTTATTTTTAATCAAACAAGTAAAGCTGGAAGAATTATTATGCATCTATAGTTAGAAAAGAAATATGACAGTTAAATGTGACAAATGTGACAGCAAACTGTAACAAAAAGAAAAAACAGAAAATCTAGAAAGATATAAAGATTAGGAAGAGGGAGAGCAAGATGAAAAATGAAACAAAGACTTCATCCGTGAAGTGATTTTATCTACTTTGGCACGCAGTTCGGGAAAGAAAATACTTTGAAAGTGTAGCACGTACATGGCTGTGGAGAGTCACAATCATGTGGAAAGATTAGTCATAATGTGTCATCTGAAAAAGCCGATTAAATTATAAACTAGGTGATAAGTAAATACAGCATGAATAAAAACTAATACAGCAAAGAGTTTTTAATTTTACTATGCAAGAACTGAAACCATCTTTTTCAACTGTAAAAATGAGATGTCTCCAACCCTACCTATCCCATCCACTTGTTATGAGATTAAACCACAGGATATGTGTCAAAGCTTTATTTACTATAATAAAGCAATACATACATGTAGGCTATAACACTGACTCAAACAGCAGGCAACATTTAAAGCTATGAACTAACTTAAACCATTTTTAGTTCACCAGATTTCTTTTCCTTTCATTTTTGAAATTTATTTTTAATCAAACAAGTATTACTGGAAAGCATTCTTGTTCTTAAAAGAATGTGTACAACACAAAAAAAGTCTAAAGTTTCCCTTCATTCCCACCCAATTCCTTCTGGAGAGAGCCACTCCTGTCAATTTGGTAGATATCTATCCAAGTTCCTTATATTTGTAGGTTTGTATTTAACACAGATAGGATCATTTATATATACTGTTCTCTGTTCTGTGACTTGCTTTTTTCAGTTAATAATCAACCTTGAGCATCTTTCCATATCATGAAATCTACCTCATTATTTTGAAGCTCTGCACAACTTTTCCAATAGTGTACTCTACCATAGTTTAATATCCCTACTGATAAACATTTAGGTTGACTTATTACATTGGGGGGGGGCGGGGGGGCATGAGCCAGGAAGACATTACATTTTGAATAAAAAATAATACAACAGAATTTACTATGATTTTTTTAATGGCAAACATTTTCTAAATGGGAATCCTTTAAGAGAGAAAAAAAAAAAGGAAGTACATGGAAGGTGTCCTATTCCCAGGACAGAAGGTAGTCCCTGATAAAATCCTCTTTGTTCTTTGGAACAATCCAATTGAAAGTAAAGGACAGGACTGTAGGTATCACCTTAGTCCATATTCTGGGCCCTTTATTGTCCTGCACTGGCCCCCACTGGTAGGTTCAGAAATGGTAGTATTCAAAGTGCATTTACCAAGAAGCTGATAGAGCTTATGTTTCAGGCCCCTTGCTTACCTGGGGCTCCTTTCTAGGCCCTACCAACGTATTCACATGGTCATGTGGTTCTGCAACATTTGCCAAGGAATCCTAAATTACTGCATACATTGAAGACAACAAATAAAAGACTAAAACTTTAGAAAACTGAAAATGAGTAAAGTGACTTCTGCAGAACAATCATACATAGTGCAACTCCCACTTCAGTCCGATGAAATCTATCAACTTTCTTTTCTACCAGTACCACAGATACTTAAACAGATAGGAGCTGAAATGTCAATGCACAATAAAAATTTGGTGCATTACCTGTATTTGTCTATATTTGAATTTAGTCCATGTTGATTATAATGTATGATATTTCTTTAATGTAATTATACCTTGTATATTTTTCTCTTCTCAACCTTTTTTGTCTCTTGTATGGTTTAATTTTAAGTTCTTTTAAAAGTTTTTCAGTCTTAGTTCCTGATAGATAAACATAGATTTTCTTTTCTTTTCTTTTTTGCACTGGCAGGCACCGGGAATTGAATCTGGGTCTCCAGCACCGCAGGCGAGAATTCTACCACTGAGTCACCATCGCACTGCCGCATAGATTTTTTTAAAATGACAAAAAGACATGGACAAAAAAGTAACAAAATTTACTCTTTGAAAAATATAGAAATCAACTATTTTAATGGCTACATAATATTTCATCAAATTATGGAAAAATTTGTCATTTCAAAATGGAAATAGTTTGTTCCTGGTAATAAAACTCATGAAAGGGCGGGTCACTGTGGCTCAGCAGGCTGAGTTCTCACCTGCCAATCCGGAAACCCAGGTTCGATTCCCTGTGCCTGCCCATGTAAAAAATAAATAAATAAAAAATAAATTCATGAAAATTTAACAATATAATAAAATACAGGAATGAATCAAATAGAAATTTAAGACTTCATAATGTTTATTTAAAAAATAAATACATAGTATTTATGTACAATCAAGGCTAATAACTAGCCGTATACACAAAAATTGCAACTGTTTCTAGGTAATAGAGTGTGAAAGTAGTTATTTCAATACATGAAACATCTGAAAATTAATAGGAAAATAACCAACTTAATAGTTAAAAAGCAGCTAAAGAGGCAGTTCATTAAAAAATTGAACCACAAATGGCTCTTAACCTTATGGGAAAAAATGCTCAATAATAAGAAAAATAAATTGAAAACATTTTAACCGATCGTATTGACAAAGGTCAAAATCCTTAAAAAGAGGAGTTGTCAAAAATATAGAATAACAGGCTCTGTTACAGATTGCTAGTGAAAATGTAAATAGGAAAGACCTCTTTATAAGTCATTTGAGCACTATCAAAACAGAAAACATTCCTACCCTTTGAGTAGTAATGCTAAATGTATACATGAGTATAATGATACATATATACAAGATATTTAAATATGCAACATATTTAGTAGGAATAAAAATAAAATCTCCTAAATGTACACAGTAGGAGACAGGTTAAATAAATTACATCCATGCACAGAATTGAATACTTTTCGTACGTTAAAAAGAAAAGAATGAGGGACAAGATGGCAGGTTCATGGTGAAGCTCTGTGGAGTCTTGAAAATACATGTGCCTAGAAGCAGATTTTTAAAGCAGTTTCTCTTTAAAACATCTTTTTACACCACCCGTTAAGCAGCTTGATTCACCATGGCAATAGAAGCAGTAAAATGGGCGATATCAAGTAAGACTATCTTAAAACGTTTATTTCCAATCCAATATGGAGCTTTATATTGCATTTGTCATAAATCTAAGTACTCTTCTCTTCCGTATTACCAATTGCAAAGTAGAACTTGCTTTGACATCCAATAGCAGGATGATAGTATGCTACCTCCCTTCTGTGGATATTCCATATGAACACACAAAACCTATCCCTCACCAGATCCTGTGCATACTAGTGAAGAAACACACGAACAAGTACTGAAAACCAGACTAGAAGAAAAAGAAGAACATTTTAAGCAGGGACCCATGATAGAACAACTTAACAAAATGTTCTTTACTACTAGGCACCGTTGGTATCCTCATGGACAGTATCACAGATGTCATAGGAAACTGAATCCCCTAAAAGAGAGATGATTTTCAGGTTCTCATTAGGAATGAAAGAGAAATACTAGCTTTTGCCTTATTTGCCATTTGAGAAAATGTAATCTGGTGTATTTACTGATATGTTATATAGTAAAATAGTAATAAAATACCTTTTATATATTAAAAAAAGAGAAGAGAATGAAATTGGCAATAAATATTTGGAAATAAAATAAATATTTGCAATAATATAAATACCTAGGAATATATCTAACAAAAGATGTGCAAGACCTCTACAGATAAAATGATGAAACTATTGAGAATATTAACAACCAAAATAAATGGAGAGACATGCTATCTTCATGGACTGGAAGACTCATATAGTAAAACTGTTAATTTTCCCATAAATTGATATACTGATTCGATAAAAACTCAATCAGATTATCAAAAGGTTTTTTTGTTTTGCAAACTTGACATGCTGACTCTAAAAATTCATATGGAAACAAAAAGTGTCAAGAACAGTCAAGGCACTTCTAAAAGTGGAAGAGCAATGTGGAAGGAACTGTTCTCCTGGATATCAAAACTATAAGCTATAGTATTTAAGACAGAAGTTAAAATATATATTAACATGAAAAATAGTGCTGAGACAATTGGGTATCCATGTGGGAAAAAAATTGGAATCACACTCTATACAACTCACATATATACAAAAACCAATAAATAGCTATAAAAAGGAATGAAATCCTAATGCGTGTTACAAAGTGGATGAACATGGAAAAATATTATGCAAAGTGAAAGATGCCAGATACAAATGGCCACATATAATGATTCCTTTTATATGAAATATTCAGAATAAGCAAATCTATACAGACAAAATGCAGATTAGTGGTTGGCAGGGGTTGAGGGGAAGGGAAAAGAGAGAGCGACTGCTTACTGGGTAGGGGGTTTCCTTTTGGGGAGATGAAAATGTTTTGGAACTAGATAGAGGTGATGGTTGCAAAACATTGTGAAAGGGCTGCGGTTGCTCAGCAGGCAGAGTTCGTGCCTACAATGCTGGAGACCCGGGTTCGCTTCCCGGTGCCTGCTCATGCAAAAAAAAAAAAAAGTGAAATACACTGAATGTCACTAAATTTTCACTTCAAAATGGTTTAATCATTTAAAATATTTTTAATTGTGAACATACAACATATAAAATTTGCCATTTAAACAACTGATTATACAATGCAGTGGCATTAATCACTTTTACAATGTTATGCTACTATCAATACCAACCATTACCAAAACTTTTTCATCATCCCAGATGGAAACATTATACCCATTAAGCAATAATTCCCCATTCCCTGCTGTCTACAGCCCCTGGTATCCTTAATTTATTTTCTGTTTCTATAAATTTCTTGATTCTAGGTATTTCTTGCAGGTGCAATCATACAATATTTGCCCTTAAGTGGCCTGCTTATTTCACTCTAGTATTTTCAAGGCTCATCCATGGTATAGCATATATCAGAACTTCATTCCTGTTTACAGCTGAATAGTATTCCAGAGTATGTATATACCATGTCTTGTTTATCCACTCATCCATCAATGGACACTTGGATTATTTTCACCTTTTGACTGCTGTGAATCATGCTGCTATGAACACTGGAGTACAAGTATCATTTAAGTACCTGTTTTCAATTTCTTTACATATGTATACCTAGGACTGGAATTGCCAGATCATATGGTAATTCTATGATAAGTGAATTAAAGAGCAGAAATGGGTATAGTACGTTCTATCACTGGTTTTACAACAGGGATACACACACACATATATTATGTATGAATTAAACATCTCTGAAAGGACACACAGGAATGTGACAACAGTGGTTATCTCTACCAGTGCAGGGGAACAGGGCTAAGGACTTGGTGGCAAGGGAAATTTATTTTCATTGTATATTTTTGTATCCTCTGAATTTTACAGCATTTGCATGTATTTCCTATTTTGAAATTTTAGAAATATAAGATATAGAGGTAGTTCTTTATACTCAGGAGTTTATTCAAAGGGAAATTTAGGACAAAAGGATAAACAATAAAACTAGCATTTTACTATAAAATTAAGTATCATAATTTACAATTAATCATTTTTACATCGATTGCCTCATTTACTCACAAGAACAACCTTATGAGAAGGCAGAATTACATCCATTTTGCACTAGTAAACAGAGCCTCAGATATTAAAAGACTGGTTCTAAGTCACACAGACAATAAGGGTACTGGAACTCAAATATAGTTTTAACGTTTCCAAATCATTCCTCTCTATCACACTTTCTCACACAGAGTGTCCTCCTAAACACATCCCACCTCCTCCCCAAAATGTGTGAAGAATAGAAGATGCACTAGATGGTTTGTTTTTTTTGTCTGTGGGGAAGGGAAGAGAAGGTTATAAAAATCACTTTTAAAAAGTGAAGACAAAGAATGCAATTTATTGCATGGCACACTGCACTTTTATTTTCCATTTATTTATTTATTTATTTGGGGGGTGGGGTGCATGGTTCCAGAATTGAACCCGAGTCTCCTGCATGAAAGGCAGGCATTCTAACCACTGAACTACCTGTGCACCCGCATACTGCACTTTTAGAAGAATAAATACACACTTCATGATTTATACCAAGTATTGTTCCCAGCTCAGGTATTTGGGAGAAATTTCTGTTTTAGTCCTGTATTAGTTGATGAAGGTTGACGAAGTTAATTATTCCTAGTTCCTCAATTAAAAAAAAAAACTGTGTGGTTAATATAAGAGATTAATTAAATGTACCACTTTTAAAAGCATTTCTAAATATTTTTGTCAAGTTCAAAGTAAACCACCATATTCTTTTTTATGTCTCATTGAAAGAAATGCCTGACAATTGACCCTCAACAGGTGGTTTATTTCAAGGGCTTTTAAAATTTCTTCTCATGGTATATTTCTATAATTAACAATAGCATTTCTACTATGCTACAACTTTCAAAGTATTCTGACATACAGAATTTTATTTGATCCTTCCAACAAGCCAGTAACGATAAAGACAGAAATTGCTAATATTTAATAGTTGAAGACACTGAGGTTTTGGAAAATAGTTTTCATCTATCATATGTCCTATCTCCCAGTGACTGTTCTCTCCAACAAGCCAATTATCCAATTATCAGGGTCTAAATGTTCAACTTGTGAATTACATAGGCCCTTTTTTTTCCTTCCTGCTTTATGCCTTTCAATTATTTATTAATTTTGTTTTCAAAAAGGAAGGCTTAGGAGCTAAATGACATCCAATTCTAATTCTAACTCTGCTTAGCTTTCTGAGATCAGATAGGAAACAGAAATCTATTTTCTTACCCATAGGAACACAAGTGAAAAGAGCTAGTTTAAGTTAACTGGATAAAATCTACATTTACCTATCACCCACTATCAATGTGTTTGCAAAATATGTAATTACTCTATATCCTAAAACAAAATGTAAATCCTGAGGCCAGGAAGACAACCTAGACTGCAGAGATTAAAAATCAAATTGCCAAGGCTCAAATCCTGGCTCCACACCTCGGCTGGGAGATCTCCTGGGCAAATTTTTTTTACCTCTTGAGGGTTCAGATTCCTCAGCTCCACAACCGGGATTAAACAAATGGTTTCTTGAGGTTTAAAACAAAATAACGAACATAGAGCGTTAAGTATAATGTCTGGTACTTAGTTACATATGGAAAATTAGGCACTAGTGCCATTATTGGCATTTGTCATTTAGAAACTTAGATTTACCTATGCACTTTCTTATTCAATCCATTAATTCATAGGAGAATCAAAAATATCACACTTTAGAATATTAAGCATAAAATACTTGGTTTTTAAAAGATACTACCCAAAATAGGAAATTTTGCATTGCATAAATGTTACCACATGAAAAATTTTTTAAAAAAATTATAACCACTGACATAGTTCTTTTTTGGAAGTTAAAAGCTCTGAATTTTAGAGAAGTAAAAAGAGTTATAAAGGTTACTACATCAATCAAGGGTGGGTCTTAAATTAAGAACTTTTAATGGAAATGGACTGCAATAAATACATAAAATTAACTTTAAATGGCATGAAAATGTAATGTGGCTGATTGGTGAATATATCTTAATACTGGACTGATGCAACCCAAAGAAGGGTCAGTGTTGCAGCCGGTTTACAAGTCTTGTTAAAAGATATGGATGATGTAACCTCTATCATTAAGAATGGAGTCAATTCTGAGTCACCGGTATAACCTTTCAGGAGTACTACGTAGAAGGAAAATTCTCGAAAATTGATTCTTGCCTTCAGCATCCTAGTAAACTATGCATAAGATGTTCCAGTGTTATAGGGACACAATATCGCACATACTCATGAATCTCAAGAGTATATTTAACTGCCCAACACAGTGGCAAAATATGAGCCATCAGCACTCAACTATGACAATGTCCAAAGCATTTTCTGCAAGCATCTCAAAATATTTTATATCAGGGGTCTGATCTGCCCACAGCACGTCCTCCAAAAACATTTGTGGGATGAAATAATGAATAAATAAGTAGGATATTAAGAAAACATTGGCTATGGAATCAAACAGACTTGGATATCAATCCTAACTCCTTCACTCACCAGCTCTGTGACTGTAAACCAGTTATTTAATCTCTTTCGATCTCTATTTTCTCATCTGGAAAACTGGAAACGCCCACCAAATACTGAATTGTAAAGTCCGAATGACACAGGAAACGTATATAGAGCAATGCTTAGCACATAACTTTATTAAATAAAGAGTAGCGCCTATTACTTTTTGCCATACAAGAGGGAGACATTATCAAGACTTCTTTTGTCTGTCAAATGCTTTTTAACACAACCATTCCTTTTCCAGAACAGTGAGAGTAAAAAGGTATGAAGAACAAGGGTTAGGAACCACAAAGGGAAACGATGGGGAAGGAAGAGGAAGAGGGGGCAAGGTAAGAAAGCGATCCATTCTCGGGGGGAAGGAGACGGCTTTGATAAGCTCTTCTGGAGAAGGCTATCGCAGTAAGCAGTGGACTGGGAGTCAGAAAAAAGACTACCGTGGCCAGGCCTGTCCTGTGACTTACCATGGGACAAGGCAATGTGGAGAGGCCTGGGATAGACAAAGACAGCTGAGTAGAGTTGTAGGAGCAACAGCCTCGCTGCGAAGAGTCATAATTTGTGTCCAGACAGAGAAAAAGAAGGAGACGGGGTTAGAGGACTGAAGGCCGGCTATCAACAAAGGACCCTAAGGCTCGAAAATCCTTCACAGCAGTGGCTGTGAAGGGCACAAAAATTCGAGCGTTATGAGGTGATCACAGTATCTACGCTGAAGCCAGCCGGCCAGGGACGAGGGAGAAGTGGAAGACGTGAAGCCTCAAGCTTCGCGATGAGGGACTCAGGAGGGGCTGAAGTGCAGAGGAAAACCTAAGAGGGTTGGTCACCTACCCCGGGGGTATCAGGCGCGCGGGACCGACCCTAGCCCCAAAGGCCCGGCGTGTAGGCGGGACTTCAGCACCGGAAAAGGGTCCGGGGCAAGAGGTTGCACAAGGGACGGCCTGCGGCTGAGCCAATGAGGCCCGTGCACGGTGCGGATGTTGTCTCCCATTGGTGGGTGTTGGCCGCAACCAGCGACCCATGAGTCCGCCCGAAGGGCGTAGCGATGACGTTGCTTGCGGAGGAGGCCGCTTCGAATCGGCGGCGGCCAGCTTGGTGGCCTGGGCCAATTAGCCGCCTCCAACGAGAAGCGCTTTCGCCAATCGGCGGCCTCCACGACGGGGCTGGGGGGATGGTATATAAACGGAGTCGGCGACAGCGTCGCGGACGCCGGCGGAGACATCACTGAGCGGTTGAGGTGTGCGTTTTGCGAGTGTGAGGTAAGCGCCAGGGCCTGCTTTTCGAACCTACCTCTCGTCCGGTTCGCTGCTCCACCTCACCCGGGCCCCCTTCGCTCTCAGGTTGGTAATCTTAGTGCGCACCCGTGCTGCGGCCTGTGACTGGATTGCCTGCGACATCCTGTCTGCCTGCTGACCAGACTGGCCCAGGGCCCCGGCAAGATGAAACTCTCCCTGGTGGCGGCGGTGCTTCTGCTGCTTGGCGCGGCGCGGGCCGAGGAAGAGGACAAGAAGGAGGACGTGGGCACCGTGGTCGGTATCGACTTGGGAACCACCTACTCCTGGTGAGTGGGGTTTGTGAAAGTAGGGGAAGAATGGGGCGTGACCTCCTGGGTTGGTTGTGCAGAGGTGATGCTGATCCCTTCTGTTCCGTTTTCTGCCAGCGTCGGGGTGTTCAAGAACGGCCGCGTGGAGATCATCGCTAACGATCAGGGTAACCGCATCACTCCATCCTATGTAGCCTTCACCCCTGAAGGAGAGCGTCTGATTGGCGATGCCGCCAAAAACCAGCTCACCTCCAACCCCGAAAACACGGTCTTTGATGCCAAACGGCTCATTGGCCGTACATGGAATGATCCATCGGTGCAGCAGGACATCAAGTTCTTACCTTTCAAGGTCCGGCCGGGTGTTTTGCGTTTTTTTTGTGGTGGTGGTTCCTTCCCCCCCGCCACACACACACCATTGGCGTGGAGGGTGGTTAGCGCTAACTGGGGTATTTAGAGTTAGAAATCACTGAAAAAACAGCGTTGAGACAACAGAAGACGTTAACGTGGTACATACAACCTTTAGTGCATTTTTCTAAATAGTGTTCTTTAAATTTTTATTCAGTTCATTACAACAGTTAAGATAGAATAGCTGGGGAACATGAAACTTGACATAACTACTCTTTCAGCAATAGTCTACAATTAAAAGGCATCTCTTTTCAAGGCACCTATACCCCTTAAGTAATTCTGGTCAATATTCACCTCCAAGATACCAAAATAAGCCACACTATAGGGGAGGAAGTGAGTCTTAGACAATCATCTGGGTGTCTGTTGCTTCTAGTCTGGAAATAATTATCCTTCTTTAAAATAGGTCGTTGAAAAGAAAACTAAACCATACATTCAAGTTGATATCGGAGGTGGGCAAACAAAGACATTTGCTCCTGAAGAAATTTCTGCCATGGTTCTCACTAAAATGAAGGAAACTGCTGAGGCTTATTTGGGAAAGAAGGTAAATATTTCTAGAACAGTGTTATTTTGATTTTTTTTCTCTTTTTTTTTAACTTTTTAAATTGTATAGCACACATACAAAACAAAGAAAGAAAAAAGCAATCGTTTTCAAAGCACTGTTCAACAAGTAGTTACAGGACAAATGCCAGCATTTGTCATGGGCTACCATACCATCATCTCAGATTTTTTACTTCTAGCTTTCCAGAACATGGGAGGCTGGAAGGAATGTATATATTTTTATCATGACTTTTTTCTTTTTTTGTGAAAAATAACATACAAAAAAGCAATAAATTTCAAAGCACAGCATAACAATTAGTTGTAGAACAGATTTCCGAGTTTGGATGGATTACAGTTCCACAATTTTAGGTTTTTGTTCCTCACTGCTCTAAGATACTGGAGACTAAAAGAAATACAGTATAATGATTGAGGAACAGTACTCATTTGTTAAACCCTACCTTCTCTGTATAACTCCACCATCACCTTTGATCTTTCTCCCACTCTTTAGGGGTGTTTGGGAATTTTTAATTATTATTTGTTGACTGTTGCTTATAGATGCCTTAACGATTTTAATAGTTTGAATCTGGGTGACATTCACGTTTATCACATTTAATTATTTGAGTGCTCTACTGTATGCTAAACAGATTACTTCTCACATTATCACTTATTGCTTGCCATTCCGTGGATATAAAATTGTATATATTATACCCATCTTACAAATGGGCTTAGAGACTAAAGTGATAGTTTGACTTAAGTAAGAGTTAAAACATCATGTGACACTGAGTAACACTTTGTTACCCTTTTAGGTTACCCATGCAGTTGTTACCGTACCAGCCTATTTCAATGATGCCCAGCGCCAGGCAACCAAAGATGCTGGAACTATTGCTGGTCTGAATGTTATGAGGATCATCAATGAGCCGTAAGTGTTAAATTCATTGGTGTGCATATTTACCAAATAGGAAATGTAAAGTTGTCTGAATTTTCTTTCTCATCCTCTTAACAGTACAGCTGCTGCCATTGCTTATGGCCTGGATAAGAGGGAGGGTGAGAAGAACATCCTGGTGTTTGACCTGGGTGGTGGAACCTTCGATGTGTCTCTTCTCACCATTGACAATGGTGTCTTTGAAGTTGTGGCCACTAATGGGGATACTCATCTGGGTGGAGAAGACTTTGATCAGCGTGTCATGGAACACTTCATCAAACTGTACAAAAAGAAGACTGGCAAAGATGTTAGGAAAGACAACAGAGCTGTGCAGAAACTCCGGCGTGAGGTAGAAAAGGCTAAACGGGCCCTGTCTTCTCAACATCAAGCAAGAATTGAAATTGAATCCTTCTACGAAGGTGAAGACTTCTCTGAGACCCTGACTCGAGCCAAATTTGAAGAGCTAAACATGGTATGACCCTTGTTTGCTTGGTGAATGAGATCTAATTACAGTATGAATTTTAGAACAGTGCATTTGGGTATAACAGGCATCACAGTAACCATGTCTCTTATTCTAGGACCTGTTCCGTTCTACCATGAAGCCTGTCCAGAAAGTGTTGGAGGACTCTGATTTGAAGAAGTCTGATATTGATGAAATTGTCCTTGTTGGTGGCTCTACTCGAATCCCAAAGATTCAACAACTAGTTAAAGAGTTCTTCAATGGCAAGGAGCCATCCCGTGGTATAAATCCAGATGAGGCTGTAGCATATGGTGCTGCTGTTCAGGCTGGTGTACTCTCTGGTGATCAAGACACAGGTAGGTCAATGTCACAGCATCTTCCACAATGCAACAGTAGCTTGATGGTAAGACTGTTATTTTAGGAAGCAGTAGAATACAAGCAGCTTGTCCAAAGCATACAACATGTAAAGAGTACAGTGAGGACAAAACCTGAGGCATTCCTAAGAGCTTTAGCAACTGTATTTTTCATTAGGACCTAACTGAATGACAAGATTAACTTTTACACAGTTCATGGGGAGATTGCTTGGTGAAGGGCTCCTATAACTGTTGAATTAGAATTAACCGAACTTACCTTTACAGGTGATCTGGTGCTGCTTGATGTCTGCCCCCTTACACTTGGTATTGAAACTGTGGGAGGTGTCATGACAAAACTAATCCCAAGGAACACTGTCGTGCCCACAAAGAAGTCTCAGATCTTTTCTACAGCTTCTGATAATCAACCAACTGTTACTATCAAGGTCTATGAAGGTAATTTGCTTTAGAAGAGCATGGAAATGTCTGCTGTTTTCCTTAATTTGACTACGGTAGTTTCATAGAGTTAGCACTAAAGTTCATTTCTTATCTAGTATCCTTTTCCATTGAAGGTTACTTGTGAGCTGTTCCTAGAATAAAAAATGAGAAAGGGTAAACTACTCATAATGCTGTCAAATAGCTAAAGTCCAGAGAAGAACTAATAGTAATGTACTCTTTTTAGTCCTAATTACTGCTTCTTACAGACCAAATAAGACTTTCTCTACAGGCTCTAACATACTGAAGTGCAGGAATCTAGATGTAGTAACGATTGTTAAAAACAACTAACAAGGTTTTTTTGCATGTGTGTGTGTTTAACTTCTTTCTAGGTGAACGACCCCTGACGAAAGACAATCACCTTCTGGGAACCTTTGATCTGACTGGAATTCCTCCTGCTCCACGTGGGGTCCCACAGATTGAAGTAACTTTTGAAATAGATGTGAATGGCATTCTTCGAGTGACAGCTGAAGACAAGGGCACAGGGAACAAAAATAAGATCACAATTACCAATGACCAGAATCGTCTAACACCTGAAGAGATTGAAAGGATGGTTAATGATGCTGAGAAGTTTGCTGAAGAAGACAAAAAGCTCAAGGAGCGTATTGATACTAGAAATGAATTGGAAAGCTATGCCTACTCTCTGAAGAATCAGATTGGAGATAAAGAAAAGCTGGGAGGCAAACTTTCCCCTGAAGATAAAGAAACCATGGAAAAAGCTGTAGAGGAAAAGATTGAGTGGCTGGAAAGTCACCAAGATGCTGACATTGAAGACTTCAAAGCTAAAAAGAAAGAACTAGAAGAAATTGTTCAGCCACTTATCAGCAAACTCTATGGAAGTGCAGGCCCTCCTCCAGCTGGTGAAGATGAAACAGCAGAAAAAGATGAGTTGTAGACACTGCTCTGCTAGTGTTGTAATATTGTAAATACTGGACTCAGGAACTTTTGTTAGGAGAATATTGAGAGAACTTAAGTCTCGAATGTAATTGGAATCTTCACCTCTGAGTGGAGTTGAAAATGCTATAGCCCAAGTGGCTGTTTACTGCTTTTCATTAGCAGTTGCTCACATGTCTCGGGGTGGGGGGAAGAGGAGGAATTGGCTATCTTTAAAAACTGGGTAAAAAAGTTGGGGAGTGTGTTCACCTTGAAAATGTTCTATTTAACAGTTGGGTCATGTACATCTGGTGTAGGAACTTTTTCTACCATAAGTGACACCAATAAATGTTTGTTATTTACATCAGTCTAATTTTTGTGATACGCTTCTTGATAGGTTAGTTATTTATTTTCAGGAACATAACTGAAATTTAAGGTTAGACTGTCACATGTGCATGTTGGAGGGGTGAGGGTAAATGTTTAGGTTGATAGGGGATGAGGTAGATGTCTTCCAATACTTGTAGGAAGATATGCCTAGCCTTAATCTAATTATCAAAGTGGGTGGGAGGAGGTTTCATCCTTCACAAGGACCATTTCACAGTGCCCAGAAGTTTCTTGAACAACCTGAAATTTCCTAATTTATTTTATTAAAATTCTCTTTCCTGTTTAAGAATCATTCTGATGATGCTTTATGGTGTTTGGATTCTCTTGACTTTTAACAATTGACGGAGTGACCTGACCAGGTAACATTATACACTTGGATTTTTTAGGATGTTATAGTGTTATTTTCAGCCCTAGCTGTGTCATAATCTTCATCCCTGAAATTTCTCAGTCGTACTGGGGTGGATCTAGGATGATAACCTTGAAACTACACTAAACCCCTATATAATTTTGGATTAAAGGCAGAGGTTTATGTCAAGATGATTTAGAATAACTTAGATTGGCTTTTTAGGGACAGGATAGTCTAGGTGATGATAATACTATCAAACAGGCTGTCCAGTGCTACCATAAAATCCAGTACTGCCCGAGGTGATGGTATTTTATAGCTGGGCAGCAGACTGAAAGGTTAATTTGCCAAAGATGTTAGAACTGAGACCTGACACCCAGCTTGTCTTACTCTGAGGCTTGGAGCTCTTCTGTGCTGTCTTGAAACCACATAGGCAGGCCTGGAGCTTAGCACAGGCCTCCAGGCCATGCTCAATACAAATTTAAATACCTATAGTATTGTGTGCCCCTGCACAATGGGGTTGCTAGGTAGCTAGGAAACATAAGCATCAGTCTTATGATCCTTCATCTCCATCCCCGATGGTACTCACTACCATGTACCAACATTCTGTAAATTTTTCTGAGGAGCAAGTATACTGAATTAAAAAGATGACTTCAACCTGCAAGTGTCCACCTGTGACTTATACCATCAAATTGATTCTGCAACTATTTTGTGATTAGTGTTTGTAACCATCCATACCTAGGTTCTGATAAAACCCTTTAGATAGAGGTTTTTGTCACTTGGTTATCCAGTTCATTTCTTCGCCTACCAAAGCAGATAGAGCAAGGTAGATATAAAGTGCAGGACATGTTTCAGAGGTATGAAACAGGTAAGGTTTCATTTAATTTTTCTGAAAGCAATTCACATTTAAAGTATTAAAATGTGGATTTTATTAATCAACTACAGTCACAATACAATCATCATAGATTTCCCCTTCTGTATTCATCCCGCCAAATACAAAACAGAGCAGTGTGCCAGACTGACTTTCTTGTGAGTTACCACCTTGTGTCACTCGTTTGTTAGCAAGATCCCCTTTCTCAGCTTCGCAGTTTAGAGTGAAGGAATTTGAATCTTCTTCAGGAGTACATGTCACTGGCCAGGGAATGATACACATGGAATGGTCCAATCGTCCAGGGGGTAGAAAAGTATCAAATTTAAGCTGAGTCCAATGCTGCTTTTCTATGTTGGGGAAAGAGAAAACAGGCTTTTAAGAAAGTTCCAGAAATGTTCAGTGGTTTACTGTACCAGATGAACCCTAACACAAACAGGAAACAAAACAGAAAAAACTTAATGGAAGTGTAACTTACTGCTTTGATGATGCATTTTCCTACAAATTTGGTTTTCATTCCTTTGGACTTACACATGAAGGGTCAAAACTGCAAATCTAAATCACTCACTTTTTAAGTCTGAGTGGTTTACATTCGTTTAAAGATCTAGAGTGACAGACACTTGCTCACCTACGTGATATTGGTACATTGTATCCAGTGCTCCTGTGGGAGCCATTCCTCCAAAGACATACACATGTTTCCCCACAGCCACAGCTGAGTGGGCAGCACAGCCTGTGGGAGCAACCCCAGTGGGGCTTAGCTTCTGCCACTTCAAGTCATCTGCAAACAGAAAGAATTTGGTATACATAACATGGTTAGAATGTGGCTTCAAACTTATCTCTATTGGAGTCCAGCAATTTGCAAACTATACACAGGATCATTCACTAAAAGCTCGGAGAAGCAATTCAGCAAGATTTAGTGTGCATAAGAATTCTTGTGGGGTGGGAGGTGGGGAACGGACTTAAAATTCTTATGTAGTAGTCTAGGGAGGGGGAGGTTCAATAATCTAAAAGTTTTATCAAGCACCCCAGGTGGTTCTGATGTAGGCAGTGTGTGGAGCACATGGAGAAATAATATCTTTGGTGACCATCATCACTAACTGATCTGCAGCCCAGTAGTAGTTGTATATGTTCATACATAAATGCACATGTTTTTTAAAAACTAACAGTTCTTTAGAAAGCAGTTTTGTGAAGTGCTGGTTAGAGATTTAAATACCTTGCTTCACTTAATTCTCTTAGTAACCCTATGAAATTGCTATTCTGCCTACTTTCTTCTTAGGTGAGGAAACAGGATTAGAAAGAGAAAGAGGCTTTTCAGTGATCCCACAGCTAGTAAGTGGTAGAGCTAGAAATAAACTTAAGTCAAACTCCAAAACTTCTGTTCTCTCTCCTGTAATGTGAGAGAGCATTACTTCTGTAATGCTACCTTAGCACCTACCTGGAACCCATTTTTGCAGGGAAATTTGCATCTTTTCAAACAAGTCTTTAAATGAGGTAAGATAGCACTGAGTTTTAGGTTTAGAGAACTACTTGGGTAAGCAGGAAAAACAGTTGGGGAGTATGGTTCCTTAGCACAAGAGAAAAGGAGTATATTTTTAATGGTTTGTTTTTTTTTTTGCATGAGCAGGCATGGGGAATTGAACCCACGTCTCTGGCATGGCAGGGATATATTTTTAAATATAAGCTTTAAGCGAGGTGTAAGGGATATGGTATGTATAATCTTTTCTTTTTTTCTGTTTTTATTTTATTTCTTTTTCTGTTGTCTTTTTATTTCTTTTTCTGAATTGATGCAAATGTTCTAAGAAATGATGAATATGCAACTGAGTGATGATATTGTGAATTACTGATTATATATGTAGAACGGAATGATCACATGTTAATGTTTTAGTTCGTTTGTTAAATTTTTTTTAATTAATAAACAAATTAAATTAAAAAAATAGAAACAAATAGCAAAAATTAAAAAAAAATAATAAGCTTTAAAACTCCATTTGACTGCCTGTACTTCACTTCTGTGAAGATAGTTTCCATCTGTCTATGCAAGGGAGGGGCCAGCATCTCAAAACTGGAGGGAAGGATCACCCAGTCCAACCAAAATTCTAGCGGGTGCAGGAACCCTAGCCAGGGTCACCTGGCCTCTGATGTCACCAAACCAAAGAACTCCCTTCTTGGCAAGGTAAACCAATATACAGCACAGCAGTTCCCCATGCCCTTTGCCCACCGTTTCAATTCCTGCGGTTTGGAGCAATGTGGAACATGTTCATCTGTCCACTATTATGGTTCAACAAATCACTTAAACTGCCAGAGGCTGTGACAGAAAAACAAAGAAGACAAAGTCCCTGCCCTAATGGAGCTCACAGTGTGAAGGTATGATCCAAAATAAGTCCAGGCTCTTAAAGACATATCAGCCCTTCAGATACTTAAAGACAATTCTCATGTTCTCTCTAATCCTCCTATTTTTCAATGTTTTCAACCATGTTTAGCATGGTAAGCATGCAATTTTGGTCACCCACCCCTAGACACACTCTAAAAGTTATCCATGCCGCTCAGAGGCACAGGGCTAGTGGCTAACGCCTAAAAGAAACCCAACAGGAACACAAAGCATACTGAATTTTAATGAAAGAGAAAATTTGTTGGGAGGATCAGAAATAATAAATGGCTGGGTACCTAGTAAGTGTTCAAAAAATGATTGCATTTATTGTTACTTATCATTCAGGCCACACTTGGCAGAACCCAGTGAAGATTCTGCAAGCCAATCATTATACACACCTGTGAGCAAGGTTATATTCTAACAAAACATTTCATTTAATTTTAAACAGATAAGCCCCATTCCTTCCACCTACTTACTTATATCAATGCAATGAAGGTCATCATAGAATCTGTCCCCTGCTAAGCCTCCATGGATGAAAAGCTTTGTCCCTGCTGCCACCATCACATGACCATGCCGGGCAGATGGGGGGTTTCCAAGTGTTTCTGGCTGTGACCAGGTAAGAGTGTCTAGAAAAGAAAATCATTTGACATCAGATGGCAAAGGTATGAAGCAAGAACATGAGAAGTACACCTAAATCTCTTTACCATTTCCCAGCAAGCAGAGATGCTCTAAGCAGGAAGGGACTTCAGGGTCATTCACTCCAACACATCTTACGCAGTCCAGATTCTCCTGCATAGCTTTTGCAGCCTGGGCAGCCTCTACTTGAACACTTCTAAGGCTGAAGAGAGCACTTCCTAACAGATGTGCCCTCTTACTGGGCATTAAGAAGCAATTCCTTGTTTTTAATTTTAAAAGTCCTCCATTAGAAAGAGATGTACCTAGTCACTGTCGGCAGGGAAACTGAGAGGTGGAGCCCCTTGGAGGGCACTGTGGTGGTTCCACAGGAGGCTAGGGGTGATTTTGCCATATGACCCCGAAACCCCACTGCTCAGTATATATGTGGAGGAGCTGAATGTGGGGACATAAATGGACATTCATACACTGGTGTCTCTGGCAGGAGTGTTGTTCGTGATCCACAATGAATGGAGATACCTAAGGATACAAGGAATGAGGGATGGAAGCAAGAACTATGGTGTATACGTACAATGTACTACTGAGCAGTCATAAGAAGGAATGAAGTTGTGAGGCACGCAGCTAGATGAATGAACCTTAGAGCTCTATGTTGAATGAAACGTCAGAAACAAAAAGACAAATATTATCATGCCTCAATCATATGGACTAACTATAATATAAAAATTCAGTGAACT
>PVIY010041480.1:0-21191 GCA_004026745.1 Myrmecophaga tridactyla
GAGCACTAACCTGCCCCGACCTGGAGCACCAGCCTGCCCTGACCTGGAGCACCAGCCTGCCCCGACCTGGAGCATCAGCCTGCCCCTGCAGAGCAGCAACCAGCAAGCCTAAAGCATGGAACTGGCACCCAGGGTCCAGGGAATAGGGTGCAGCCCCAGCTTCAGGGTGTGCCCACTCTGGGGAGAAAATGCCCTGGAGGGGAGGGCAGGCCAGGCATTTACGAATCTCTCAGAACATGTGACAGGGGTCTGCAGCACCAACCCCACTATCCACCCAGGGCCGAGGACTTAGGGGTAGCTCTGGGCACACTGCCCTGCACCCTCCCCAGGACCATCTGCAGCTTCATGGGGCTACAGCAGACACGGTGATGTTTTCCCTCTTTGGGCACTTTAGAAAGTGGTTTCGTGTGGCCTTGTGGTTTTGGAGTGGTTTGGGCTCACAGCTCCCCAGAAGCTCAGCCCTGCTCGGGAGATGCCCCCACCACCCCCCCTCCAAGACCCCGTGGGCCCAGGGGTGGATAACCTGGCCTCCTTGGCATTAGTTGGCAACCACAGCCCCCTTACTGCCCCGAAGCAGACTCCCTATCATGCATTTCCCTAAAGGGTCTCTTGGCCAGGCTGTCTTCCTCCACAGCCAGGTGGGAAGGGCGCTCTCTGCATCCCAGGGTCCAGCCAGGGGCTTCCCCCATCCTGAATTTTCTCTCCAGGAATTCAGCGACTTGGCTGTTCCCACTGTCTGGCTCCCACTGGCTGTGGGCTCTAGGTTGCAGGGAGGGCTGCACAGCCCATGGAGCAGGGAGGCTGTTGGTGACATAGCTCAACACAGCATCCGGACCTGCTTAGGCAGCTGGGCAGCACTGGCCCTGCCCCTTCCCTGCCAGACTCATTTCCAGACCAGCTGCCAGGCCACAGGAGGGAATGGGCTGTGGCATCAGGTGAGGTGGGACAGTCCTGGTGCTGCCACTGCCCACCTGGGACCTTGAAAGCTCACCTCTCTGGGTTTTGCTTTTCTCCAGGAATAAATGGGGACAACAGTTTCTACCTAACAACACTTGTGAGGTCATTCCACAGGCATTAATTGAGCACCTACTGGGTGCTCAGTGTTGCTCTAGTCCCACCTTCTCCAGTTTGTCCAGTTCAGGCTTTGCCTTCCCTGTGACGCCGTCCTACCCTGCCCTGCTCCCAGGCCAGGCACAAAACCTTCTCCACAATGTGGCACGTGGCATCTGCCAGCCCAGTCTGTGCCTCCGGGTATGGGCTGGGTATGTGTATTGCTGTCCCTCCAGCACCCAGCTGGATTCCAGCAGATCACAAGTCTCAGGGGCTCACAATGTTTGTCGGGGGACCGACCCTGGGCTTGGGGGCCAGGAGGTGACTAGAGAGGGCACAGACCCCACCTCCAGAGCTCCTGGCCTCTTCAGGAGGGTGAGAAGCCCCATCCCATCCCAGAATAGTCAGCAGGCCTGGCCACAGAGGCAGGGTGGCAGGGACACAAGCAGGGCACATTGCCTGGCCATGTGGGCCTGCCCAGTCTCCAGCCGGGAGAAGATAGTGGGCCCATTTTACAGATGCTGAACCAAGGCCAAGGGGTGGTGACTTACCCATGACATACAGCCACAGTAGGACCATGCTGAGGCCATTGCCCCCCAAGCGCCTAGGGATGTCCCCAAAGGAGCACCTTCCCGCCCTCAGCACCATCATTACTGCATAAAGCCCTATGGGATAAGTTAAGCGATGGCCCCTGTGGTGTGACTCCCAGCCCCAAAGCCTGCTGGTTCCTCTGGCTCCCAGGGCCAGGGACAGCCTCGGTTTCAAGACCACTAATGAGCTCCCTGGGGCCTCGGCAACCAGCCCAGGAGACAGGGAGGAGCCAGGGTGAGAAGCGGGACTGCTCACACTGACATGGGGGCCTCAAGGCACTCCCTTAATGCAGAAACACCTACAGGCTCTTAGGGCCATGCCTGTCTGTACAGGGAGGCATGTGTTCCCAGCAGACTCTTCCATGCACTGGCACGTGGGCCACAGCACAGCAGCAGGCACACACAGGGCAGCTCACACATGCACATACATAGGCAAATGCAGCTCCCACCAGAGCTGGGTGCCAGGCAGGCTGCATGCTGCCCCCCTGCCCACTCCCCTCCCGCTAGCTTCTCTCCCCCTGCCCAGCAGCCGGGCCTTCCTTTTGCAATTCTTGCTTTTATTTCACAGTCGTTTCTATCGGCAGAGGCTTTCAAAACACTGTAGCGTTGTTTACCGAGCTAAGCAAGAACATCTTGTCTCCTTTCCAGCCCAGCCTTCCAGAAGGCCCAGGAGTGTGCCCGGTTCCTGGCGGGGCCATCTGAGCACCGTGCCAGCCGTGGCCCCCCACTCCTTAAAGGGCCGGCTGGGCTCGGACTCAGAGTGCCAGCTGGCCAGCCTCTCCCCTCCTCCCACCACTGCTGCCCTAGACACGGGGTTCCCTGTGAAATGCAAGGTGAAAGGGTGGGTAGCTGAGAACTAGACCAGGGGCCCTGGAAGGGGCGACCCTCTCTCTCTGCAGACTGCCAGGTGCTGGCTTGATAGACCAGGCCCTGACTTACAATTAGCCCGTAGCCTTGATGTCCTAGAGCACACCTTGCCCAGGCCCCTCCTGGCCACACAATTCTCAGCACCCTTAGAAACCTGGTGGGAACAGTGGGAATGGTGAGACCTCCTTCCTTTTCATGTTATTCTAAGGCCTGAGATGTCTGGAGACTCCTCTAGGGATCCCCACGAGAGCAGACACTGTCTTCCTGCCCCAGGGACTGTGAGTCCCCTTTGGCCAGGGCCAGGCAACCCCCCTGGGTTCACCCCACAGCCGGACCGCCAGGAGGAGGGGGTGGGGCGAGTGCTGCAGAAGAAGCCCCAAAGGGCCGACGTTGGCCACTTCAGTCTCGGTGCCCAGGACCCCGGTTTCTCAGGCAGAGCAGTCCAGTGGAGAGAGAGAGCTCAAGTCCCCTCAGGTCACCCTGGAGAGGTGACCTTGCTTCTCTCGCCCCCCTCTTTCCCTGACTGTGACCCCCACATTCCTCCCAGGCGCCAGCCGTTACGCTAACCACCCCCTGACACCCAGACCCCGAGTCTGCAAGCCAAGCGAGCCCCTCCCCAGACCTGTCCTTTCCCATCTGTCACCCCGACGTACTCCCTTGGCTCACTCCATCCTGAGTACATGGCCTAGTGGGACATCAGCCTGGGTGGCAAATACAGCTTCTTGCACATCTTTAGGTAAAGGAAGTTCCGAAGAGGCTGGCCAGGAGTGCACACCTGTCCCTGGAAGGCAGAAGGTGGGTGGAGATGCAAAGCCAATGCCAGAGGGCGGGGTCAGGCGGGGAAGCGAGGCAGAGGATCCGTGTGGTGGGCACTGAGTGTGGGGCTGAGCTTCCCGGCAGCCAAAGCAAAAAGGGAAACATGAGTAAAAGGGAGCCTGTCAGGCTATGAGGGGTTGGCCAGCTGTTTAGGAGACAGGACTGAGGACATTATTGGAGAGTTCTTACTTCCAGGCCTGGAGGGGGGCCTGGGTGGAGGCAGCAGAGATTCTTCTTGAGGGTCTTGCTTAAAGCCACTGTGGGTGGTACCAGCTGTAGGCTCAGGGCCCTGAGTATTTACATTTTGTCCAGGAAGGAGGTTCCGGGGGTGCTGACCTTAGCCCAGGAATGAGTCCATGGAGGATCTCCACACAGTGCCGAGGGGGGCAGGGCGATGGGACATTTTCAAGGCATATGAGGCTTGTGGCCCCTTAACACATCACAGAGCTGGGATGTGTTAAGGTCCTGCCGGGGACCCTTTGTCCTGGGTGTGGGGACAGACCCCCAGTGGTCAGCGTGGCTCTGGCCTGGCCTAGGGGGCAGTGCAGGGACCACCAGTCTCTCCCTGCCCAACGTAGGTGCTCGGCAGCCATCCACTGACTGGCTTCTGGCCTCAGCTTGGGTGCCCCTTTGGTGGGCATCCAGCCTCCCCAACCTCCTATCCTTTCTGGGCCTCAGCTTCCTACAAAATGGGGACGCTAGTCCGCACCCAGCTGGGCTCCCTCTTCCTCGGCAGGGTCCAGACTCCTCGCAGTCCCCCACCCAGTGGCCTGCACAGCACCTCAGGCTGGAGGAGTGTTGGCCCTTCCAGGATTGAGTGTGCAAAAGGCACATCAGCCGGGTCTTGTCCTCTCCTTAACCTCCTTCAACCTTGGCTGCCACCCTGAGGGACATGGCTCCAGAAGGAGGGAAGACCCAGAGGCCCACACCCCTCGACCCCCCAGGACGTCAGAAGCTCACCCTGGCTGGGAAGTGTGCCACCGTTACCACTCCTTTCCTCTCCTTGCCTTGAGCATGATTTGTTTTTTCTTTTCTTTAATAAAATCTCCCAGTGTCTTCATCTTTGTAAAGGAAGCAGCAGGGACATGCCCGCGACAGGCACAGGCTGGCCCCTTGGTGTTCCCTACTTTCCTCCTCAGGCCTGGCGGGGGGTGCGAAGCGCTGGGCACGGGGTGAGGGTCTGCTCCTCCTGCCCTGCCCCTGTCTGCACCCGGAGGCCCCCTGCTCCCCTCCCCTCCACCTGGGGCCTGCATGGCTCTCTGCCTCCTGCCCAGCACCAGGGGTCCGGAGCACACGATGACAATGTCGAGACTTGAAGGTCAACATCTGCGTGGAAGGATGAGGGGATAAGAGTGGCAGAAGCAGGGCCAGCTCAGCTGTTGGGAACAGGGACGTGGATACCTGCCACCGAGTCGAGCTCACAGCTGTCCTCTTGCCTCTCCCTGGGCCACCTCCTGGGCCAGGGCTGGGTGGCCATGGGGTGCCCCTGCAGTCAGATGGGCCCGCATGGGGCAGTGATGTCCGTGATGTGTTTTGTTTTCCTCACTGGAAACAAGGTCAGCAGCTTGTCCAGCGGCTTGTCCAGCGGCTCGTCCAGCAGCTCACCAGGGACTATCCAGTGCAGCCACCTTCATGGTCCTCATGGGTGAAGCCTAGCCACTCCTCCTTGTCTCTCCTTCCAAAGAAGGTTGAAAGGAAATGGAAAAGCAAAGCCAATGCCGGAGGGCAGGTCCAGGGTGAGCGTGGGGGGAGACTCCTACCTTCTCCCTCTCCATGTGTTGGGGTTTGGGGGTCAGGGCCAGCCTGGGGTGGGTAGAGGCTGCTACAACCAGCTCTTGGACAGGGGACGGCTGAAAGGCAGTGTGGCTATGCCCGGCACAGGCCACCCAGCCCTCCCAGGCAGAAGGTTTGCTTTTAGGTGGCACTGGGAGCCCCGTCATGGTCCCTAGTTGGCCAGGCATTTCCCCTGGACGTGTTTCTGGACTATGGGAGCCAGAAATCTTTTAATCTTTTAATCATTGAAAAGTTGACCTCTGCTTAAACCCATGTCCAGAGCAGCTCCAGCCATCACCCCTGGTGGGCTCCCTTCCCCAGTGTTCTAGTTTGCTAGCTGCCAGAGTGCGATATACCAGAAATGGAACGGCTTTTAAAAAGGGGAATTTATTAACTTGCAGTTTTACAGTTATAAGGCCATAAAAATGTCCAAATTAAGGCAACAACAAGAGGTTACTTTTACTCAGGAAAGGCTGATGAAGTTCAGAAAAGGCACATGGTGAACATGGCGACATCTGCTAGCTTTCTGTCCAGGCCTCTTATTTCATGAAGTTCCCCCCAGAGACATATTCCTTCTTCATCTCCAAAGGTCTCTGGTGGTGTGGGCTCTGGCTCTCATCATTTTCATGGCTCTAAAAAGGGACTCTCTTCAAAATACTTCCTCTTTTAAAGGATTCCAGTCAAGGCCCACCTGAAACGGGTGGAGTCATATCTCCCTCTAATCAGAAGTCAGTACCCACAATTGGGTGGGTCACATCTCCATGGGAACAATTGAAAAACTCCCAGCCAGCACTATTACATGAAGATTAAAGGACATGGCTTGTCTGTGGTCCACTGCAGATTGAAACCAGCACACCCACGTAGCAGCCAGAAGGATCTTTCTAGAACACAAAGCTCATGTGACTGACACTCAGGTGCTGCGGGTCCTGGAGTCTCCCTAGTGGTCTCAGGAGAAATCTAGGTCATGTGGTCCTAGGAGCTGGTTTTTCCACCCCCTCCCCACTTGCCCTCAGGCTCAGCCCCATCTCGGCCTTGTTCCCATTGCTGACACCTCTGCTCCCCTTTCCAGGTATCTGGACACCCCAAGTTAACTATATCTAGCTGCAGGGTCACCTCTCCCGGGAAGGCTCCCGGGAGCTCCCGACCCCGACAGGCAAGTTTCTTCCCAGCTTTCACTGGTTTCTCTCCTCTGTTCCTGGGGGCTGAGACCTCAGCCAGGTTTCCCCAGGGCCTGCTGCACGCGGGCTCTCTGCATGTGGTCTGGGCAAGGGGCTGGGGCAGGAGTCAGGAAGCTGCAGGCAAAGCCAGCTTGGCCTTGACACCTGGATGACTCCAGCTAACTGGCACATCACTCGCCTCCCTGGGCCTCAGTTTCTTTGGTGGGGAGTGGTGGGCTGCAGCTCCGGGGCTGTGGGGAGGTTAAACGAGGCACTTCCAGGACATTGCCCCAAGGCATGGGGTCTGAAGCTCCTTCTAGAAGCTTCCCCATGTGGGGTTCCGGTCTGCAGGGAATCCTTGAGGCCCGCCCCCCAGCAGGGATGTGTGTTCCTGGCTCTGTCCTCCCCTAGCTTCCATGGCGAGCATGAGGAACACTTCTGAGCCCTCAGCCGGGCCCAGGGGAATTGGGTGCTACTGACTCCCGGTACAGAGAGAGGCAAGGAGACCCCAGCACTGCCCCAGGCTCCAAAGGTCAAAAGCCCTTAAGGTGGTTCTCTCTCTGTGCCCAGCATGCCATGCTGAGCCCAGAGGCAGGAGGGGGGGCTCCCATCCCCCCAGGTTCTGGGATCACTCTGGGCCCCTCAAGGGCCTTTCCAAATCCCAGTGCTAATGTCTTTGATTGCAGTTCCTATGGCAGCAGCCTGGCTGGGAACAATGTACTAGGAGAGCCTGGGCTCCCAAGTTTCAAGGTTGCATCTCCTCCTCCAGGCCTCTCCCCCACAGCCCCTCCCAGCCTCCAGGGGAATTTGGGGTGCCCAATGAGCCTGGGCTGTGGTTCGGGGTAGTTGTGCTGCAAGGGGTGGGTGTTTCAGAATCCGACCTGGCCCTGGCCGGGGCTTCCCTGACCTTTTATTCTGGGCCACATGACGTGCTGGAGTTCTGCAACTGGTTCTTTCCCCCAACTGCCCAAGGCCCAGTTCACCCTCATCCCTTCTGTGATCATCTGGAGCTGTACAAACCCCAGAAAAGCGTGTCTTAAACCCGATCGTTCCGTGGGTGTGGACCCATGGAAGGACCTTCTGATGAGGATTCTTCGGTTAAGGTGTGGCCAACCCAGTCAGCACGGGTCTTAGTCCTGTTACTGGAGAACTTTATAAGAGAATGAGATTTGGACAGAAGGAGAGAAGCCACAGGAAGCAAGAAGATACAGCAACGGAGACTGGAAGAGAAGAGGGAGACGAGGAGAGGCTGCCATGTGCCTCCCCACGTGACAGAGGGGCCCAGGAACACAGGCCCCCGAGCTCCCGAGTCTTTGGGGAGAAAGTGTCCTTGAGGATGCTCGGATGTGGGCTTTCTTTCAGCCTCAAAACCATCAGCTAATAAATTATACTCAGCCCAGAAAGCTAAAGCACCCTCTCTCCCTCTTCCTCCTTGGGCTTGCCCATTTACCCCTGTCCTCTGAAGGTCCCCGACCCTCCACCACCCCTAGTCCAGTGGTCCCAGCCTGAAGACAGGCCAGCCATGTCATTTCCAGCTGGCCCCATGCTGGGTGCTGCCAGACAGGTGAAGGTGGGGGCCGAAGGGTGTGAAGGGGGTGGAGGTCCAGCCTGTAGTGCCTCAAGAGGCAGCTTCAAATTGTTTCTAAGTCACCAAGTCACCACAGGGGACAGAGGAAAGGCAGGTCAGTGCAGGTAGATGATTCGGACCTGGCCTGCCAGTGAGGGCAGTGACCCCGACTTCACTTACACGATAAATAGGTCACTCATTATTAGGGGTTACCTCATTGCTAGCCCCACTGGGGCTGCTGCAGCAAGAGTTGGTGCACCCGCCTGACTGGCAGGTAAACTGAGGCAGGGATAGGAGCGTGTCTGGAGCAGGCTGCAGGGTCTGGGACTGCCTCTCAGGATGACTCTGCAAATGGGACATTGGACCAAACTGGCTGTACCCCCAAAGCTATGGTCCCCAGAACATTTGCATGGACTGTGGGATCTGGGGGTCCTGGGGCTTTGTGGGGAACCAGAGCTGGCTCTGAGGCTCTGTCCTCCACACCTTGCCACAGCTTCTTCATACCCGGGTGTGGAGACTGCAGGCATGTCTCCTGGGCCTGTTTCTGATGATCTGCACAAAGCTTGCACCACAGGCTTTGCCCAAGGCCTGCTGGACCTCCAAAGGTTTTTTACCTGAGCAACAGGAAGCTGCAAATTTTACCAGAAGAAAACAAAGGGATGAGCCTCCTGGCTGTCTCTCCCAAAGCCAACTTCTGGGTTCTAGTGGCCTCCAGCTAAGCTTCAGAGCCCTCCCCACTCAGCTCTTCAGGAGAAGGTTGGGGGTTTGGGGAAGGGGGAGGATGTGGCAGGAGGTTGGGAGAAGCCGGGATCCTGAGCTTTGTTGCTCCTGAGTCTCCCGGGTCCACCGCAGGCCCTCTCATGGGGCTGCTGTGGGGGCTCCCAGCCTCAGTTTCTCCACCTCTAGGAGGTGTGGTCAGTCTTGCTGAGCAGATCCTGCAGAGCCAACCCACATACTTGCCCCAAAGCAATGTTATGTCCTTGCTACTCTTTGGCACTGGTCATTGCCTCCTTTGGTGCCTGCCACTGCACGTCCATTCCTGTATCCCTGGATGGGTAGAGGTTTGCTGCCTGCCTCTCTCTGTCCGAGGGCCACCTGGGCCCTCACAGGAGAGCCCCCCAGCTCTCAGTGAGCAGGTGCGGTGGAAGGGGCCTGCCTGCTCCATGCTGGAAGCAGAGGGCTGAGAGGTAGCTTTTCTGTAACTTAACAAGCCTACGTGTTAAGACACTTTGCAAAAAGATATTTTATTTGTGTTACAGGTGGGGAAACTGAGTCTTGGAGAGACGAAGTGACTTCTACAGGGCACCAAGGTTGGCTTCATCACACTGACACACTCTTGTTTCTATAGGATCCTTCTGACCGAGAATGGGAGCTGGCCCGACCCCAGGGCTCACTCTGGGGGCACTGGGACGACCCCCTGTGAAGAGTGGGTGGAAGGGTGGTGTTGTAGGAATCTACTGAGCATAGCCTCCCTCTGCCAGCCCTTAAGATGGATTTCCAGGAAGGAGCTGCTGGTCTGGCCTCTCTCGCCTTCCCCCATAGTCTCTATGAGGTTCTAGAACAGTCTCCACCTGGTGTTCTGGAAGGAGTCAACTTTGGAATTCAGGGGGCTGGATTTGAATCAGATCCTCTGTTCCCAGCTGGGTGGACATGTCTAGGGGAGCCTTGGCTTCTTCATCTCTAATAGAGGAGGTTCACACTTACCTACACGTCGGTAGGCACACGGGGCACCCTGGGGATGGTCAGAGGGCACTGACCATACCCCTCCCACCCAGGTGTCCAGCGACTCTCTCACAGCTTCTCCCCAAATCTCAGGGATGCCCCCATGCCAGCAAGCAGAGGCCAGGTGGGTCTCCAGATTCAGCAGCTGTCCCGAGTTGGCATTGGCATTGGCGTTCTTTGCTGCTAGGGAAACAACGTTTGTGCCTGTGTGTCCGTCAGGGTGCCTTGTCTGGCATTGCCCATGTGTGAGGTCTCCATCTGGCACTGGCCATTTTGGAGTCTTTCCATCTAGAGTTGCCTGTACTGGGGATGCCTCATTTGGGGTTGCCCATGTGTGGGGTCTCCATTTGGGGTTGCTCCTGGGAGAGGCTGGGTGCTGTGAGAGGGCCACCCAGGGAGGAGGCCCCCGTTCACCAAGCTGGTTGGGACCTCCAGGAAAGGACACAGAACTCAGCAAGGTGGAAGTCCTGCCCTGGGTCCCCAGCAGCAAGTGTGGAGGGAGCAAGTTTGTCCTCTTTGGAGCAGCTGCCAGTTCCCAACCAGCCCCTGACAGTCCCTTCCTGGTCTTAACCCTTCTGTCCTTGTCCCATTCTGGGCTCTCTGAGTGACAGCTGCCAGTTGGACCATCTCAGGATTTTAGGGTCCCCAAAACGGAGATGGGGTGGAGCATGGCTCAGACCCTGGAGAAAGAACTCTTCTGTGCAGGTGGAAGCCAGAGGTGAGGGGTCATGATAGGGGCTGCATGTGTCAGCCTTGGCCCTGTGCTGTCTCACCGGGCTGCCCCTGAGCTGGGGAAACCTGCATCCCCTCCACTGGAGTGGGCAGCCTGTTCTCTCTCTGCCCTCCTGTCTGTTCCTGACACCCTTGTTGTGAGCTCCTCAGCCAGCCCCAGATAGGTGCCTGTTGTCTACAGGCCAGGCCCCCTCAGCTGGAGTCCCAGGGTTGTCAGGTCAAATGAAGAAGCAAGTGAAACTTAGTGGCCACATGCAAAGCCATTTTAATGAACAGGTAACTGTGATTCTTGAAATTCCTGAAGGGACCTTGGTCCCTCCAACCCACCATTGTGAAGCATCATTTCTTCCTGCCGAGAGGACAGTCCAGCAGTTGCCACGAGGTGGGCTGTGGATTGGATGTACCTGGACAACTTGTGAGCCTGTTATTCCCTGAGCAATTATCTGAGCCGCACCCAGGATTGGGTGAGGATGCAATGGGCTGGGGAGCAAGGAGTCAGAAGGACACCAAACCCAGGTCCTGGCCCAGCATGGGTCTGAGGAACCACAATCGCTCCTTCTGCACAGTCCAAACCAGTCAAGTTAAACAGTCATGAGTGAGCACCTGCTACAAGTCAGCCTAAGCCGGGTGCCCCTGGTTCCAACTGGAATAAGACGTTGGCCCTCTCTTTGAGGAACTTAAAGAAAAGTCATTGTCAGCATCATTATCAAAGTGGTAGAAGATGCTGGGGGCTGTGCGAGGCAGCAGTTCATCAATGCTACCTGCAGCGGGACTGGACTCCCAGGGGGCGCAAAGGTGTGGAAGCTGGGAGACGCCATGTGGGACAGGTGAGGCCACCGAGGAGGGTGCCTTTAGGAGGTTGGGGAGGTTGGCTAGGCTGAATGAAAGAATTTAGACTGTGTCCCCCAGAAGTAAGGAGCCACAGAGGGTGTAAGGCTGGGGAGTGGCAGGACCAGGGTATTGTAAGAGGCACACTTGTGTGGGCTTGGTCTTGGTTCTTAATCCATTCCTGCAGGTATGAACCCAGTGCAAATAAGACCTCGGGATGAGGCTACTTCAGGTAGGGTGTGGTCCAACTGAATCAGAATGGGCCCTGATCCCCTGACTGGAGGCCTCATAGGGAAGGCCACAGAGGAAGGAAAGCCAAGGGAGTAGTCAGGAGCTGGAAGTCAATGAAATGGAGCGTGTGCATGGCCATGTGAGGCAAAAGCCAAGTACCACAGATCGCCGGCAGCCAGCCCCAGAATGCCACCAGCTTCTGGGAGAAAGCACCCCCTGAGGACACCTTAAAGTTGGACTTCTCCTGGCTTCAAAACCATGAGCCTGTAAATTCATACTGTTTGAACCAACCCATTGCATGGTATTTTCTTTAGCAGCTGGAAAACTAAACCAACCTGCTTTTGGGACTCAGCAGTTGGGTTACTCCTCTGCCCTTGCCCTGCCCATCCCTGACCATCCCTGGGCAAGGCTTACAGGCCCAGCAACAGATGTCCCTGTAGCTTCAAAGAGGCCCCCTAGGTCTCCCCTACCCTCTAACCTCTGGGGCTTGTGAAGTAAGAAGTGGTTGTTCTGGAAGACCCCCCCTTCCCATGCTGAGCCCCTCCTGGCCTGGAAGAGGTGGGGGAGTCCCTCCGAACCCCTCTGTGAGCTGTGTCTCTGCTTCTCACTAGCCATGGGACTTTGGGCAGGCCCACCCCCCACCTCCTCACCCCAGACCTGGTGTATACACCTGCCCCTGCACACATGTGGGTGCAGTGGGGCTTAAAGGCACGCTGGGGCTGGGAGCCCATGGGGACTGCTTTCTTTTCTGTCTCAAACACGTCCTGGTTTCTGCTGAGGCAGGAGGAGGAGTGTGTGCCTAGGAGCTGGTGTGGTTGGAACCCCAGCTCTCTTTACACAGTGGGGTCTCACATGGGTTCTCTACCACTGTGGATCTGTTTCCCTCCAATAGAGCCTGGACAATCACTCTAGGATGCTGTCCCACAGGGTTTTCTGTGGGTTGTGGTATGTGCCTTGGCTCAGCCTGCCAGGGTTGAGGGTCCCAGCTCCAGGCCATGATCCCTCCATGGTGGAGCAGTGACAGACAGCAGATCCAGGTAGGAAAACAAAAGGCTTCAGGGTGGGGTGGTGGAGCCCCTGAATGCTGTAAGAGCTCTCTGGCAGGGGGAGGAAGTACAGGGTGCCAGGCTTCTGGCCTGGCTGCTGACTGTAAACCCACTCTCCCCTTCCCAGCTATGAGGCCCAGGAAATGAGCCCCATCCCCTGCTTGCCTCAAAGCCTTCCCCTAAAGCAGAGACGAAGACTCCATCATGGAGAAGAACTGATGCTAAGAGCCAGGGTTTTGGAAACAGATGGACTCGCATTTGAATCTTCAGCAGAGACCTGGCAAGTGCCTGGCCTGGTGCCTGCCATTTTACATGAGTCCTTGGGTGGACTCCTGCTGACCGGTGAAGCCAGTGCTGCTGTGCCCACCTTCCAGAGCACGTGGCTGGTAGCAGGGCTAGACATCATGGCCAGGTCTCTCTGACTCAAAAGCCCAGGCCCTGTCCCAATTCATTCCGTCTCTATTGCCAGGCAAGGGTGGCTACAGCAGGGCCACGTGAAAAGCCAGAGCAAGCAACAGCGTTTTTACAGATGCATGAGAGAATCTGGTGGCCATCTGCCAATGCAATAACATGGCCCTCTTGGGGGGGGGGGGCTTGTGGGAGCACTGTCATGCAATAATTCATGCATTTAAGTCTTGCTCAAATTCACTAATTTATATTTTTCATGATAAGTATGTGCTTCCTGAATAACCAGAAAAGGTACTTCCATGTGGGGGAAAGATTCTTGAGTCTTCCAAAATCTAGGACAAGGGGAAAGGGGAAAGCCTGGGGAGCTGGCCTCTTTCATGGAGGGAACTTCTCTGCATGCAATTCCCCCTGGAATTTGTGCTCTTTGGGGGCACCTTGGAATTTAACAAGAGCATCTTTGCTATCTTGTTGGTTTATGCAGGTTAGTGTGATGCCACAATATATCCCAAAGTAATGTGGGCAGAGAATAAACAATTATTTGCAAAGTCCCTTTGGGAGACTGGGGAGAAAGGAGTAAATATTCAACTTCTCCATCTTGGGAATTCCTAATATTCTCACAAGCAGTAGGGCAACAAATTCAATAGGCTGAGCCCTTGATTTTGGGGTTTGCCTCTATAAAAGTTATCCCTCAAGGGAGACGCTAAGCCTACTTACAATTATGCCTAAGAATCACCCCCAGAGAACCTCTTTTGTTGCTCAGATGTGGCCTCTCTCTCTAAGCCAACTTGGCAGATGAAATCACCTCTCTCCTATGTGGGATATGACTCCCAGGGGTATAAATCTCCCTGGCAACATGGGACAGAACTCCTAGGATAAGCCAGGACCCAGCACCATTTACTTGAGAAAGCCTTCCTGACTGAAAGGGGAAGAGAGAAATGAGACAAAATAAAGTTTCAGTGGCTGAGAGATTTCAAACAGAGTCAAGCGGTTAACCTGGAGGTTATTTCTATGCTTATATAGATATCCCTCTTTAGTTTATGGTGTATTGGAGTGGCTAGAGGGAAGTACCTGAAACTGTTGAACTGTGTCCCAATAGCCTTGATTCTTGAAGATGGCTGCATAACTATATAGCTTTTTCTATGTGATTGTGAGAATCTTGTGTGTGATGCCCCTTTTACTCAGGGTATGGACAGATAAGTCAAAAAAAATAAGAATTAAAAAATAAATAAATAATAGGGGAGATAAGAGGCAAAAAAAAGTTGGGTAGATTGAAATACTAGTGCTCAGGAGAGGAAGTGATAAGGGGTATGGGATAAATGCAGTTTTTTTCTTTTTCTTTTTTCCTGGAGTGAGGCAAATGTTCTAAAAATCTTCATGGTGATGAATACAGAAATATGTGATGATATTGTGAGCCACTGATTTTATACTATGGATGGACTGTATGTATGTGAAGATATCTCAATAAAAATTTTTTTTTAAATACCCTCTGGAGAGCTGACAGAGTGCCAGCAGCCAGCACAGACACTGACCCAGTGGCTGAGAATCTTTATTTATGGAAAAGTGTTTGTTAAATTAATTTTCAAAACATGAACTGTCTTTTATAAATTCAATGTATGATTATTTCAAAATATGAAGCAGAAAAAAAATAGTACAGGTATAAACATGTTCTTTCATGAAATATAGCAAATGTACAATACTAATACAAGGTGTTAATAATAGGGTGGTATATGGGGAAAAATGCACCTGATGTAAATTATGGGTGATAGATAACAGTACGATTTTGATAATCTTTCATTGGTTGCAACAAAGGTAACTACTCTTAAAAAAATATGATTATAAAAAACTGCCCTCATCAATTGTAACAAACATTCCACACCAATGCAAGGTGCTAGTGGGGGGGGGGGGGTAATTGTACGGGAATCCTGCATTTTATGAATGATTGTTCTGTAAACCTGCACCTTCTTTAATAAACATTTTTTTTATTAAAAAGAAGAGTGCCTTTGCTTTCCCAGACTCACTGCCTGAGAAGATGTCTCTGGGATAGAGGCGGTGGGGAGCCCCCACATGTTCTTTCAGGAGGCGAGAAACCACAACCGGCTTCAGAAGCCAGCCAGGCTCCAGAGGGCTCTGAACCATCCGAGGGCACCCGTGTCCCTCGCCCAGGGCCTCGCACGCCCCAGTGGGACACTTAACTAGTCGTGGATCACCAGGGGAGGACAGCCCCCAGCTGGCAGGCTCAGACACAAACTCGCCGGGCAGCTTCAGGCAAGGATATCAGTTGAGGGGTCCCCAGTGGTCCTCAAGTCACCAGCCAGGATTCTGGAGGGAAACCAAGGCCCGTCAAGCAGCTCCACCAAGAGAATTTAATGTGGGGGACTCATTTGAAAGGTGCCATAAGAGGGTAAGGGAAGTGGCCAGAGATTGGCACCTTGAGAACTGTGGGCCGGGGGAGGAGGAGCTGCTGCTGGAGCCCCAGGCTGGAACCCACAGGGATGAGGCCGCCTGGCAGGGGCTGAACCCCAGAAACAATGCAGCTTCTGGCAGAGCTGCTGTCCTCAGGCTTCCTCCCTCCTTCTTCTCAGCCTCCTATTCCCCCCAGAACCTCCCATTGATCAAATGTAACTGGCACCTGGGGACAGGGTGTGCCGGTCAGTTTCTGTGATCCTGAGAGGGGGGGATGAGTGGAGAGCAGATCAGAAATGAAACGGGCAAAGGAACAAGGTCCTCATAGAATAGAGATGGAAATTGAGGCTCTGATTGGTTACATGGATTCTGTAGTTTCTCTTGGTCACAGACCACTCAGAGAATCTGACTACTACTTCCAGTTGTGATGGAGGAGCTTGCAGCAGACTAGCTATGAGAAAATCTAGGTAAAATACAAAAAATCTCTTTTAGTGTTCAAGAGGGCAGTTGAGGCAATCAGGACTCAGGGGGCTGAGATTCCTGGAAAAGGGGAACTGGTGCTCTCTTTTCCTTTGGGGAATTTGCCAACTTCTGATGCAAGACCAGAGACTGAAACTATGAGGCAAACAAGCCAACAGAGATTTTGGCACATTCACAGGGCTGAAATTGGAGTTTGGGATTGTCAAGCTGGCCAAAAAATGAAGGGCAAAGGTTCTGGAAGAAAAGGGGATGTAGATGAGTGAGCCTGAGATGCTTTGAACCTGCCAAGGAGGAGAAGCCCTATAAAACACTCTAAGCTTTCCATTTGTACCCTGGGAGGGCTCCTCCTTGGGAGGGAGTATGAACCAAAGCTATAACCAAGTCTTGCAAACATTGCAATCCTGCCTGCAGCCAGCTCAGTCTGGGATTGGATCTAAGTTGTCTGCTCCCACTCTATCTAACTGGTAAAAGAAAGGATAAAATCTCTCTGGAGGAAGATAACATTATCTAGGGCTTCCAAAATTTTTCCTTCGCAATGTTCGACATTCAATCGAAAATCACCAGGCACTGACAAAGAAGGCTCTTAAATATGGTGTAGAAAAATCCTGGGGATTTTTCTTTCAGATGAGCCTCAATATTCACTCTCTCGAAATGTCAGTGGGAAGAAAACCTTCCTGAATTTGTGAATGTGAAAGTCAAATAAAATAAAAAAATTCATGCCAAACCTGCATGTACTACAGTTCCAGAGGAAAGTATGCCAAGGTTGCACATGGCCGCCAAAGCCCCGTGGCAGCTCCAGGCTGAAAAGGATGCTCAGATGGCTGCTGGAGACAGAACCATTGCCAGGAAGCAAGAAAATTTTCTCCAAGTCTTGTTAAAATCATTTCAGACCTAGTAAGCTGACAGATTACCTCTCTCCTGTGTGAAATAAAACAGTGTAACTATTGTATGTGAATTTAAGGCCTTAAAGCTAGTCCTAATTAAAAAAAAAAATAGCATTTCCCTCCCCTCAAAAAATCACCAAGCATGCCAAGAAACCTGTGTGCTAGTTTGAAACAGTTATTTACAGTTAGAAAAGCCATGTTCTTATCCTGATCCAATTTTGTGGGACCAGACTTATTGTTTAGGGTTGAAACCTTTGATTAGATTGTGTCCATGGAGATTGTGGGCATGACTTTTTGATTGGATTGCATCCATGGAGATATTGCAAACTCAATTGTGGATGTGACCTTTGGATTAGGTGGAGATCTGATTCTGCCCATTGAAGATGGGCCTCGATTAGATTTCTGGAGTCCTTTAATGGGGAAAACATTTTGGAGTTGCTTCAAAGCCGACAGAGATACAGACATTTGGAGATGCTTGCAGCCCTGACAGAGAGAGTAGATGCCTACACGCTGGAGATGAAGAGCCCAGCAGATGTAGCCATATGCTTTCCCATGAGATACTCCAAGTTGTGTCCTGAAGGAGCTAAGTGAAGGTCCGCAGACACTTAGAAAGGAAACCACTGGCATCAGAAGTTGGATGCAACAGACCCGGGAACAAGGACCAGTGGATGCCAGCCATGTGCCTTTCCATGTGACAGACATTGGCCTTTCCTGAGTCAAGGTATCTTTCTCTGAATGCCTTACATTGAACATTTTTATGGCCTTAGAACTGTAACTTATAAATTAATAAATTCCCTTTCTAAAAGCCCTTTCTTCAAAGGCATGGTATCTTTCTCTGGATGCCTTAACTTGGACATTTTCAGGGATTTAGAACTGTAAATTTGTAACCTAATAAATCTCCTTTATAAAAGTCAATCCATTTCTGGTTTATTTCATTTCAGCCACATTAGCAAACTGAAACCCAGATATGTATTTGTTTCACCTTCACTTTTTTAGTGGGGTGGGGAGGAGGGCTGAAAGACCCAATATGAACAATAAACTAGCATTTATTGAGCAACCAAAACCTTTACATGTTATTTTCTGCAAAGCCTGTGATGTAGTTTCTATTCCTATCCCCATTTATAAGTGGGGGATCTGAGGCTCAGAGAAGCTCAGTAACATGCTCAAGGTTACACAGTAAGTGGCAGACCTACCAGGCAGGTGAGATTTTAGATGCTGCCAACATAGCCACACTGCTGACTGCCTACAGCTGGGGAAAACAGGTTTTAACAGCTGGGGGTACCAGGTTGTTTTAGTTTGCTAAATGCTATGAGAATGCAATATACCAGAAATGGGATGGCTTTTAAAAAGGGGGCCTTAATAAGTTATAATTTTACAGTTTTAAGGCCATGAACATCTCCAAATTAAAGTAAGTCTATAGAAATGTCCAATCTAAGGCATCCAGGGAAAGATACCTTGGTTTAAGAAGGCTAGTGAGGTTCAGAGCTTCTCTCTCAGCTGGAAAGGCACATGGTGAACATGGTGGCGTCTTCTAGTTTCTTCTCCAAGCCTCTTGCTTCATGAAGCTCCCTGAGGGTGTTTTCCTTCTTCATCTCCCAAGGCTGCTGGCTGGTGGACTCTGTGGTTCTCTTGTCATTCTTGTGACTCTGCTCTGTTGCTCTCCCGTCATTCTCCTTATTCTCCTGTCATTCTGAAGCCTTCTCCAAAATGTCTCCTCTTTTATAGGATTCCAGTAAACTAATCAAGACCTACATAGAATAGGTGGAGACACATCTCCATCTAATCAAGTTTAATACCCACAATTGATTGAGTCACATCTCCATGACTAGAGATAATCTAATCAAGTTTCCAACCTATAGTACTAAATATAGAATAGAAGAAACCATTGCTCCCACAAGATTGCTTAGGATTAAAATATGGCTTTTCTAGGGTACATAAACCTTTCAAACCAGCCCAGTCTCCCTTTTTAAAGACCCCAGTAAGTGGATTAAGACCCAACTTAAATGGGTGGGGTCACATCTCCATCTGATCAAGAGGTCTCACTCACAGTTGGGTGGGGCACATCTCCATGAAAACAACCTAATCAAAAGGTTTTTCCAACAACAAGTCTGCCTCAACAAGATTGAATTAAAAGAGCATGGCTTTTCTGGAGTACATGACAACTTCAAACCATCACACCAAGTAAATAAAAGCCAAGACAATCCATTTCCAGCAGATCTAAATTAAAATAAACACTTAAGGGGTTCATTAGGCAGAAGAGAAATGATCCTGGGAAGAAGTGTGCATGTGCAGGAAGAAATGAAGCACAACAGAACAGATACATACCAGTATAAATGTAAATTCATATATTGACTTTAAAAATAATAGTGATTTTTGGAGGGGTCTAAATTATGTGTAGCATTATAAGGCCAAGGGCATCCTGCTGGGTTCTTCTCTAGGAATAGCAAATCTCCATCTCACTGTCTATTTCCCTGGGAGCCTGACCAAAGACAGTTGACAGTGGAAGTGGCCCTGGGTAAGAGACTCTAAAATGAGATTGGATTGGACAGCTGCTGGTGGTGAAGCAGTGGCAGACCCTGGCAGGTGCAATTGTTAAAACTCTCTGGTTCCATGTCTCAACCATTTGAGATGTTTGGGGGAAGTAGTGACTTTAAGGACTGTAGAATTAGATGCCTATGGCTGGTGTTATCAGTGGGTGGGAGTAAAACAATGAAATGCCAAGAGTGATTAGTCCTTAATTTAAGATTAAGTATAAGGTGACATCAGGGAAAATGGTGGGATAAGGAACTCCAAATTCCACCTCTCCATAAAAGCACAACCAACAACAAAAATGGGCAAAAACTGTCAGAATAAACTTTTTCAGAACTCTGGAAATTAACCAAAAGCTGGCAGCAACTCCAGAAATTCTTATTCAAGGATTATGGGTGATCCTCAGTCAGGACAGTGGGCTTCATGATATTTTAACACACAATCCCATCCCCAGTTCAATGGTGGTCATGACAGCCTGAACCCCCAGCAGAGGGAGCAGGATGGAGTTCATTCTCAAAGGATTGTAATTAATGATTGCAAGCAAAAGCTCGATGATATTTCACTTACCTCGGACCTGGCCTACTGTTAAAGCTGCTTCCTGGGGTGGTCTGGGAAGGTGGGGGATTGTCCGAAACAACTGCAGGCCGAAGTGTTGGGTTGCTGCTGCCTCAAAGCATGGGAGGGTTGGGGTACTCACCCCTAATGGGCATGGGTTTCCTTTGGGGTCGATGGAGATATTCCGAAATTGGATGGTGGTGATGGTTGCAAAACATAGTGAATATATGAAAAGTCACTGACATCTTGATACTGCAAATGGTGAGCTTTATGTCATGTGAGGAATATCTTGATATAAAAAAAACTAAAACAAAACTCCAAAACTCTCCACCACTGAGATACCCAACATTGTGACAGCCTTTGAAGGTGGGTGATGGATACCAGAGTTCATTGTACTGTTCCATCTCTTCTTGTGTATATTTGAACATTTCCATAATGTAAAGTTAAGAGGGGCTTTCATTTGCAAGTAGAAGGCAGGAAAAACTGAGACTGGGGTTTGTGTATGAGAGCTCCTGAGAAAGCTGATTTCTCTACCCCAGCGACACCAAATGAGAAGGAAGGGGACCCCGAGACTTGGAATGGAGGTATCTGGGCCAATGCACTTTAAATTGGAATCTCTGGATACTTGAGAAACTTATGGGCCTGCCAGAGTGGTCCACTCCTCTCGCTTCTCGTCTGGTACCTCCCACCTTTCAAAACCACCTGCAACCCCCTTGGAACCTACCCTTCCCCACCCTGGCACCTGGCCAGCAATGAGGGCCAATTCACCTATGATCTGGCCAAGTGCTAGGGGAAGAAGTCTCTCTCTTGGTTTCCTGGGGCTGCCATCAAAAGCATCACACACCGGGGCCTGGAAACAACAGAGATTTATCTTCCCCTGGTTCTGGAGTTCTGAAGTCCCAAATTAGTGTGTCAGCAGGGCCATGCATCCTTCAAGACCCTGGTGAGAGGAGCTCTCCTATCTCCAGGTGTTGGCCAGCCAGCCTCAGCCTCCTTGGCTTGTGGATGACTTCTCCAGCACTGCCTCCTGGGCTGTGGCCGCCATCACCTTGGGCCACTCCTTCTGTGTTTCTTCTCCTCTTCCTACAAGTAAACCAGTACAACTGCACTCAGAACCCATCCTCTTCCAGTGGGGTCTCATTGTAACCCAACTGATGACATCTGCAATGACCATATTTCCAAACAAGGTCACAATTTGAGATACTGGCAGTCAAGACTTCAACATGTCTTTTGGGGGGGACACAAGAGAACCCATCACTGGACCTGTCCTCCAAAGGAGTGGTGGGTCCATATTTGCAGAAGTGGGAGAATGTGGGCAGAGCTGGACTCTGGGATGCTGGATCGAGGCAGGGGTGGGCACCCGGTTGGATGGGGACAGGTTATCCATGTCTCCAATTTCAGCCGACATTCGCTTGAAGGGCTCCCCAAAACCTGAGAAAGTGACACCCCAGTGAAGTAGAAATGCCTGCACCACTGCGGCTGATGTGAAGGACAGGCCCATGGAATCAGAGAAGTGAGCATCCTGGGGGGATAAAGTTCTTTTTTTTTTTTTT
>PVIY010041481.1:0-21618 GCA_004026745.1 Myrmecophaga tridactyla
GCTGATGACAGGTATGGATTGCTGATGACAAGGTAATAATCAGCAGGCTGACAACAGATTGTTTGACTACTTTCAAATGGGCACCGAAGCCTATAGAATAAGCAATCCAACAACCTAAAGATAGTTTTCAAGTAATGTTGGATGTGCTTAAGTATTTTATGATAATTAAATGACAAAGAACATACTACAACGTCATTGTTGCTCCTCTGCATAGTTAAGAGTCTAACCTTAAAAAAATAAGAATTTGAAATAAAATATTATTAGAGCAAAATATAGCCAACTGGTATAAGGTTAAATCATTAGGTATGGCCTTATGAAGCTATTGCCTTGAGAAATTTTCAACCATTACATCTCAGTAAAACGTTTATTCTTATTAAAACATCCTGATTTAGACATTTACAGGTCTCTCAGAAAAAAGGCTTTGCCTTGCTCTTTGTTATTTGTCCTGATACTGAGAGCTCTCCGCTGCACAGGACTGTTTCCAACTGACAGGTTGCCCAAGAATTATTTATACTCTTCTAAACCACATCTCCAGATCCTAGCGCAGTGCCTGGCTCAAAGAAATAATCAGGAAACGTTTCCTGGGCCATGTAACCCTAGTAACTATCAATTAATACATGTTGTTCCTTCCTTTGTCCTCAAAGACCCCTCAGGATATGCAAGTAAATGTGGCTGATAAAGAAGACACATTTGTTCTCCTTTGTTGGAAAATTTATTAGAGAAGGTAGAGTCTCACTTGTCAGGTTGCTGGAAACTGATAATGTAAAATGTGATGTTACCTGATGAAATACAGAGTATCAGTAAGACTCCTGTACAACACTTGCTGCTTGAAAGCTGTATTCTGTGCCTCTTCCAAGGACAAAAGAAGGGCTCATTAAGTCCAGAATTTCCCCAGCTAGCTGCTTAAAATCAAACAGTAAGGTTGCAGAAGGACGAAGCCTTCTTATTCTCCAACAGCCAGCAGGGTGTTCACTTCTGACACATGAAAGACAGGTAGTTCCAAACCTCAGGAGCAGGGGCTGGAGCAGAAATTCAGGCTGTGATTCTTGAATCTCAAGAAGTTAGAGTTAGAAGAGATCTTATAGATGGGGAAACTGAGGACACACATGAACTCTATGTGTATTTTAGCACTGATCTTCAGGAGATTACAAGGACAGCCTTCTCGCACATCAGTGTTTCATCTCCCCAGGCTTGCATTCCCCTGTCAGCTAGACAACTTGTGCCTCCTAAATCTCTGCTCTCCACATGGAGCAAATTAAAACATGGAGCAATTTAATTTTCCTTTTCAGCTGATATGATTCATTGATCCTTACCTTAAATGGTTCTGAAAAGTGTTTAGATTCTTAAGCACATCTTATAAGAAACCTCAACTTCAATGGCTATGGGCTTGTGCTGTTCTGTTTTAGCCTATTATATTATGGACCAGGTCCCCAGATAAGCACAGAATTATACTCTCAAAAAGTGAAATAGCTTAAAATGGAAACTTAAAGAAAAAAGAAGAAGATGTACATGACAGATGATAAGATTTTGGTGAGACTGAAATAAATAACTTCAAGAATAAATGAAAAATACTAAAGTGGAAATTTGGAAAATAGAAAATATGATGAGTAAAGTGGGGTCTAGATAAAGAATGAGAAAACTTGAGTATGCTGGTTTGAAAGTGTTGTGTACCCCAGAAAACCCATGTCCTGTAATCCTGATTAGAGATAATAATCAGCAGGCTGACTGACTATTGAGAACCTTTGATTAGATTATTTCCATGGCGATTGACCCACTCAATAGTGGGTATGATGTTTGGATTAGATTGCTTCCATGGAGATGTGCAATGTACAATTGTGGGCATGGACTTTTGATTGGATGGAGATGTGGCTCCACCCATTCAAGGTGGGTCTTGATTAGTTTAATGGACTTCTTTAAAAGGGGAGACATTTTGGAGAAAACACAGTTGCTTCAGAACATACACGTGGAAATTTGGAACTGCTTGGAGTGCTGACAGAGAGAGTAGCTGCCTGGACAGGGACTTTTGGAGATTCAGAGCCCAGCAGACGTTATGTGCCTTCCAATGAGACGCTAAGTAAGCCTTAACCCAGAGTTTTGTCCTGGAGGAGCTAACTGAAGGCCCATAGGCACTTAGAGAGAAAACCATTGGCATCAGAAGCTGAAAGCAATGGAACTGAGAACAAGGACCAGCTGCCAGCCACGTGTCTTCCCATGTGACGGACGTCAGCCTCTCTTGAGTCAAGCTGCCTTTCTCTGGATGTCTCACTTTAGACATGTTTATGGCCTTAAAACTGTACATTTGTAACAATCCTCTTGATAAAAGCTAACCCATTTCTGGTGTATCTCGCCAGCAGGATTAGCAAACTGAAGCGCCAAGGTTTTAGCCAATTGTCTCTTAACTGTGCACTTCACTCTCCGAGCCTCGGCGCTAGTTTTGTGAAGGTCATCTGTTTCCTCTCTTTTAGTGATTGTTTTAAATGATTTTAAAGAATTCATAGAGTCAGATATGGAGTGATTGGACCATCATATCTGTTACCCCATTGATCAATGTCACTGATTTCTATTTTCCAGCTGAGTTCAAGGGTGTTCTATCTTTCCTCCCAGCTCCGTAGACTCCAAGCAGAAGTCATGTGCATAGAAAAAGTGAACTTTTACTGGGCAGAGCAGGATATGGAATCACAGAATTATGAGGTTGGAATTATCTTGAGGAGGCCCCCGAGGAATGTGAACTTACAAAGCATTCAGAGAGTTACTGGTTCTTGAAGATTAGCAGGGGTGGATATTGGTTAGATTTTATCATGGGGATTGGAGTGAAAGGGAGAAAGGCAACAGAAGGTATATGTTGGGCAGTATTTTATTACCTCCAGGGGAAATACATCTTGATTTTATATCTAAGCCAATTTTCAATTGCACAGTTTTCTACATGTTTATTGTAGAGATCAGCCTATCAGAATCTTCTTCCCTAATCTTTTGTTATACTTGAGAGCAATTGCTTTATCAGATTTATTTTTTCACTCCCCCATTACCTTGGCCTTCTTAAAAAACAAAACTTCTATTTTTTTCTGTTTTATTTAATTATATCTTATATCTCATTTTTAACACTTGATAAGTTAAACTATCTGTCACGTTTAGATTATGTAGTATATACAGGCCAATTGTTGTCATCTTCCTTTTTGATATTGGCCTCATGTTATTTTTAAAGTTACGCTCCAAATTTGGCATGTAGCTACAGAGTCCCTAGCTCATTCTTCATTATTTGTACTTATTATTATTATTATTATTGTATACTGTGCAAATTCCTGGACCTGTTTTAAAATTTGTTTATGGCTTCCTCATTTGCTATTTTGCATTTAGTCTCCCTGTTTCTAGGCTCTCCCACCTTTACCCATTAAATTATCTAAACTGTGATAGTATTTGTCACAACCCTCCTCTCTTCAGAAACTTCCACAGCTTCTCACTGTCTATGGGACAATGTTTACATTCTTTAATTTGTCGTCTGAGACTGCTTACCACCTGACCTAATATTTTCTCTTCATTCATGACTTTCCCTAAAGGAGTCCTCCGATCTCATCAAATCCACCTGTCTGGTGCACCCCTCAGTTCTCTTCTGTGTCTGTGTCGTTACTGCTCAAACGATCACATCTGCTCAGAGATCTCTTCCCTCTGCTTCCGGAGGATCTGATGCCTGCCCATGCTTGGGTTCCAGCTTAGGAATCACTGTCTTGATGAAACCTCCTCTGACTACCCCTCAGGGGCTTCATGCTCTTCTCTTGTCTCTGCATCTGCCCCAAAGAGCCATACCCATTTGGTAAGGATCATAAAATGAGGCACAGCAGGGCTTTCATGTTTTCCACTGTTTTCCTACTGAATTGTATTGCTTTTTTTCAACCTGGACTCTTACTCTGCTTTGTCAAGGTCATTTTAAATTGAGTTTCCTTTTTCCTGGGTAGTGCTATTGTGAGTGACTAATTTTCTTCTCGCTCTATTTTTGTATTTGTCAAAAATTCTTCACTAACAAATATTGCAGTTAGTATTTATAATAAGAACAAGACCTTACTATGTGATAGGCACCATACAAAGGACTTAAAAGGCAGTCTCTCATTTAGCTAACAGTTATATAAGGTAGATATTATTATCCTGTTTTACATATAAGGCAGTTTATTTGTAACCACCTAAGTGTGTCTGACTCCAAAGCCAAAGTTTTAACCATTTTGCTATTTTTATTACAAGAAAATGAAGAGCTTTATTTAATTGTTTACATGCTGAAAACATTAGTAATCGTTTTTAAGTTAATGTGAAGATTATGTGTACTGTCTTTGTCATCAGGGATGGTGGTAGATTTTAATTTTCCAAAGATGGTCAAATATATACATATATGTGTGTGTGTATGCATATATAATAAACGTATATTTATGTATATATATATATTTATGTATTTAGTGTGTATATGTGCTTTCTTATGTGATTGGCGCATCTACCATTGAAGATAGAGGAGTTAATGAAAGAGTGTGCTGGAAGTGGTACTTTGTGACTTCTGAAGATAGGTCAAGGAAAGGATGTGGCTTTTGCCTGCTTTTTTTGTGTGTGCTTCCCTTGAAACCCAGCCACAATGCTGTATGATGGATAAAGCCTGATAATAAAGGAGTTGAGGACTCAATCTGGGAATGAAGTAGAGTAAGCAAGATTTCAAGAAAGAAGTAAAAATGTATAACTTCATATAAAGAATTCTAAGACCATTTGTTTTGAAGAATAGAAAGGGAAGAAAATAAGAAGAAGAACTGACATAGGAAAAGGCTAGAGGCAGAAAGAGAAAAGGGGCCACGTTTAAGACATGTTTGTTTAGACAGCGCAAAAATACGCTTTGGTTGTAACATCATGGCAGACCATGAGAGTGGTAATTATTCTTGGTTTAAGAGTTCATGAGAAAGATTCATACTTTCTGACGTTTGTCCTTAAAAAAAAATATGTTCCATTAACTTAATAAATCATAGGTTCCTTAATCATTTCCCTTTGTTGGGCAGTTGGCTTTTTTTTTTTTTTTTTTTTCTGAGTAGTTCCTTTTCTTGACTATCCTATTACATTTAATTATTTTTTCTGTGTTAAATACCTTATGGTTTCAGTAATTTTCACTTTGTAATAGAGTTTAAAATCTCACAGGGTAAGTCCATCAGGGTCCTTAATGCTATTCTTACATAATTTTACTTGGATTATTCTTCTAAGTAAGTTGTATTGCCAGTTTGTAATACTCTTTATGGGGGAACTGTTTATAGTATAACATTAAATGTTTGCTTAGGGATCAATGTACATTTTAAATTAATTGTTATAACTAGGGGAATGCAAGCCTTTATATTTATATCTATCTTTCTATATATGGTTTTTCCCATTTTTTTTTGTATGCTGTATGGTGGGGGTTATATGTCATTCTTTTTCCATGTGAATATCCTGTTATTGCAGGACCATTTGTTGAATTTTTGCTTGTTTTTGTTTCCTCATTCTTTTTTTTAATAACTCATGTTAAGACAGAATGAGTGCCCATAGGCTTAATATATTGGGCTATGTCTAGAATCTTTCTCCTATTGTGTATTTGTAGCTGTGTGACACGTCTATAAGATAATGGCAGCTGCTATGCATTAAGCGTTCAATATGTGTTAGGTGCTTTACCAAAACTCAGAGAGATTAAAATATTCAAGGCCACATGGCTGGTCAACATTGAGTATTCATATCCAAGTGTTTGTAAAAGTCTCAGAGGTCAATTTCTTTACACTGTCTCTCTTCCCCATCTTTTGTGTCTTTAAATTTAAAGTGAGTCTCTTGTAAAGAACATATAGTTGGATCTGGCTTTTTAATAATTCAGTCTCTAAAATCTGCTGGGTAATTGGTATATTTAGGCCAGGTGTCAGCAAAATTATTCTGTAAAAGTGGGATAGTAAATATTTTAGACTTACGGGCCATATGATCTCTGACTCAACTATTGAACTCTGCATTAAGCACCAAAGCAATCATAGACAGTATGCAAACAAATAGACAATGTTATTGTAAATAAATTTTTACAAAATAAGTGAGCCAAGATTTCGTCTGCAGGCCATAGTTTGTTGATCACTGGTTTTAATCTATTTCCATTTCTGCTGTGTTTATGTTTTATATAATTATTGATATGATTGTGTTCAAGTTTATCATCTTCCCATTTGTTTTTTACTTTTACCTTATTCTGTTTTGTTGTTGTTTGTTGTTGCTGTTTTCCTGACTTCTTTGAGCTAATTTAATAGTTTTAATATTGTTTTATTGCTTAGCTTGGCTTCTTAGCTATACTATTTTTTATTATTTATGTAGTATTAACAATATCCATTTCTTAACTTATCAAAGTCCATTTAGAGTCAATATTATTCTGCTTCACACCTGACTCTTAATAAGTTCCAACTTACTGCTTCACACCTGATGCTTTTCAGTTCCCAGTTCTTACTTCCCATCTCCCAAATGTAATTACCTTTCCACAGATGAATCCTTTTAACTTGTTTTCACTCATTGTGCTGTAGTTTTCACATCTTTTCTTTTCCCATGCTATAAACTCTGCTTTTCAATGTTAATAGTATTGCTTTTAAAAGGCAGTTATCTTTTAAGGAAATAATGAGAATAATCTAATATTTTATATTACCTATTTATCTAGCATCTCCAGTGCTTGTCTTTCTTTCATATAGAAATGACTTTTTTCATGTGGTATGATTTTCCTTCTTCTTTTAGCAGTTCTTATTGTTAATGTGTGCTGCAAGTATTGTTTTACCCTTTGTTTATAATAAAATGCCTTTATTTTACCTTATTTTTGAAGGATATTTTTCATTAGATTTAGGATTTTGAAATAACAGTATTTTTTTTCTTTCAGCCTTTCATTATATTATTTAATTATTGTCTGGTCTACCTTGTTTGGATGAGGACTTGATAGTTATTTTTATCATTGCCTTTTTCTCTGGCTGCATTATTTTTTTGGGTTTGCTGAGATTCTTGAATCTATAAGTTGACTTCTTTTCCCATCAGATTTAGTAGGTTTTTAGCCATTATTTCTTTAAATACAATTATGTCCTATTCTCTTTTCTTTCTGAGACTCCTGTTGCACCATGTTAGATTGTTTTATTTTGTCCAGTAGGTTCCTGGGGGATTGTCCATTTTTCTTTAATCAGTTTTCCTCTCTGTCTTCAGACTGGATAATTTCTATTGATTTCTTTACAGCTTTAATGACTCTTTTGTATATTCGCCAACCTGCTTAGAAGCCCATCCAATGAATTTTTTATTTCATATTTTTCTTTTCAGTGCTAGAATTTCTATTTCCCTTTTTAAAACTGTCATTACTCTGCTGAGATTCACTATATGTTCTCTCATTATGACTGTACTTTAATTCTCTAAACATATTTCTCTTTGATTCTTTGATTTTATTTATAAAGCATTTGGTTGCTTTATAGCCACTATCTACTACGTCCAACACTTGTGCCAGCTCTGGTCAGTTTCTGTTAATGGCTTTTTCTTTAGTACAGGTTGTATTTTTCTCTGTCTTCGTATAGCTATTGATGTTTGATTGTATTATGGGCATTGTAAAATACTGGGTGATATGTTGGATTTTACATTTAGTTAGGGCAGATCTGTGGAAAAACTAAGGTGTGTCAGAAGCTACTCTAATTTGGTTTCGAGATTTAGTTTTGGGCTTTGTTAGGGTGAACCTAGAACAGGCATTACTCTAGGGCATTAACTGTTCTAATAGGGCATGACCTTTCTGATGTCTCAGTTAGATACCTGGGTAGTAAGGAAGTGTTAATGACATGTCTCAGTTCTGCTAGGATGAACTCCAATATCCACTGTCACTATTTGACTTCTGATATCTCTGTTCTATCCTCAACCTATAGAAATTTCTCTCTAAAATGCCTCCTTATTCCTGCACTGTGCATATATATAGCTGAGTCCACGGTCAAGAAATCACAGGGGACCCCACAGATACCTGAGTGCTTCCTTCTGCACAGTTCCTTCTTTTGTCATGCACTACATATTTCATCCACTTTAGCTCCCTTGAACTCCAATTTCTGCCTTCTGAGAATATCCAGACACTGTGCTCTGCTTGGATCCTATTCTGCTATACTGAGACTGGATGTCCCTAAGGAGAAAGGTGGGGCAATTGTGGAGTATACCCTTCAGTGGTAGAGGTAAATTTTGTGTTGCTTGTTGTACAATGCCTGAAAATATTTGCCTCTTATATTTTGTCCAGTTTTTTAATGAATGGGTTAATTCAGGACAAATTATGATAGCAGAAATAGAAATTCCTCATGCTTTCTTTCTGAATGAGGTTTTCTGTTCTTTATTCCCCTTCTTCTGCTGATTTGAATACTCTTGGTTTCAAGTTTTTGTTTTTGGAGGGGGTATTAACCTTAAAATCTCAGTGTGCAAATTTAAAATATAAAGTTAATTTATCTCTTTTCCCTCCAACAATGCAAGAAGCTACAACTTAAATTCAATCACCTTCCTCCTTTTTTGTACAATGTTTGAATTCTATTTTGTTTTGCTACTCACTGAATTAAGCATTATTATCATTATTTCTATTTTTTGTATGCTCTATGGCAGAGTCACATTTCATTATTTTTCCATGTGAATATCCCATTATTGCAGCACCATTTGTTGGATTTTTGTTTTGTTTTTTTTTTCTTGTTTGCTTGTTTGTTTGTTTGTGTTTGGGAAGTGCATGGACCGGGAATTGAACCTGGGTCTCCCACATGGCGGGCAAGAATTCGACCACTGAACTACCCTTGCATCCACTAATATGGTTTTTTAATGCAGTTATTGCTAAGTTTACCCACATGCTAATTATTTTGTTCTCCCCTGCCCCCTCCTTCCCCATCCCTCTGGTATTTCAGACTTCCTATCTGGGATCATTTTCCATCTGTCTGAAATCCTTTCTTAAAATTTTATTGGGTGTGGGCTTGTTTCTGGCCAACTCTGTTTGACACATCTGAAAATGCATGTGTTTCACCTCAAATTTTAGTGTGCCTGGAATAGGGGGTCTTAACTGACAGTTATTTTTCTCAGTGTTTTGAGTATATTATTCTACAGTCTTCTGGCATCTGCTGTGGCTTTGAGAAGTCTGCTGCTGATGTCTTTGTCATTTATTTGTGGTGATTGTCTTCGTTTGCATGTCCAAAATCAAACGCGATGACTGGGATTTTTGGTGCTCATAGCTGAAATCAGAAAAGAAAACTAAGAAAGCGGGATAGGACAAAGGAAGCAGGCAGTCAACAATGCGAGGCTACCAGAAGCTCAGCCTAATCTCACGAGAGGCTCTGCAACCTCAGTGGTACCAGAGAGTTCTCCCGCAATGAAACCAGGGTGTTGGCCATTGGTACCTTTATTAATCATTCATTGGTTGCAGGCTGCACCCATGAGGAATATGGAACTCCAAGACATTTCCAGGGGGCTGAAGGCAATTGTCAAGAGAAGGCTGCCATTGTGACTGTTAGTGGTCACTACTCACAGAAGATGGGATGTAGGTTCATTGGCCTGGGCAGGCCTCCAACAGTATCTATTAAAGAAATCAGGCTTTGATTTCTGGCTGTTTCTAAGATGTCTTTGTCTTTTGGTATTGTACAGCTTTACTATTGTATCTAGGTGTAAATATCTTTTTTTTTTAAATCTGGGTTAGAAAACACTGTGCTTCCTGGATCTGAAGTTTCAAATCTGGAAAGTGTTGCCTGTCCCATACTGGGATTAGGGTGACGTAAACAAGGGGCTCAGGTGGCAAAATTCAAGAAGAATGTAAACTTCCTTAATGTTGAATCACAGGCACCTCACTTGCCTCACCTTAGTCCCAGCCCTGGCCTCACTTCCATTCTTTCTTCTGTATCTCTCCTTCAGGGAATCGGATTGGTCATATATCAGAACTTCAAATTCTCTTCTCCATCGTTTATATTTTTCATCACCTTTTCTCTGTTTGGTGTATTTTATGTAATTTCAAGCATATCTGTTAGTTCATTAACTCTGAAGTTGTGTCTAATTTTCTTTTCAATATATCCATTGAGATGATCACTTTTGTCTTTATATTTTGTTTCCGGAAGTTATCTTTGGTTCTTTTAAAATTCTGTTTGGGTTTTACATTCTATTGCTCCTTTCTCATAATTTTAGTTTCTTCTTTATTTAAGGATTTAAGAAAGACATTGATTTTATATTGTGTATGTGACAAGTACAAAATTTTAAGTTCTTGGCTGTGTAATTCTGCTGTTTATTGCTTCTTTGGGCTCTCCTTTTGAAGACCCATGCTCTTGGAGGCTGTGAATTTTTATATTCTGGGCTCATTTTTGGCTTTTTAAAGATTCTAGGAAGCCTGAGAGGTCTGAGCTGAGCTTATGGGGATTTAATTTGCTTCTTTAACTTAAATACTTTACTTGAAATGTCCCAGCACTTACATTCAGGGTAAACCAAAACTAAAAGCCCGGGGGCAGGGAGGGGAGAGGGAAGGCCTATGGTTATATATTTTTAGAAGACAAGATTTTCTTTTTCTCTATTCCATGCCCGGGATGTCACAGATAATTTTCCTTATCACTTCCCCTTGTTAGAAGGCTTTTTTTTGTTGTTATTATTGCTGTCCACTCTTGTGGGTTTTTGGGTGTTCCCAATTCTAACTCCCCATCTTTCGTAAGTCTAAGGCTGTCTGCAGTTTCCTGTCTGGCTTTTAAAATCCAAGGCTCAGGGTTCTAGTGTTAGCCAACACCAACAGGCATCCATGATTTCTGCACTTGATGCTGCTGTAGTTTCTAATTTGTCTTCAGAAGCCCCTCTTGGATCATCAGCACAGCTTGTGAGCTCAGTGAAGCACTGCAAAGGGTCTTTGTTGTATTTCATTAGGCATTTCTAGATGTTTTGCAGCAAAAGAGCTTTTTATAATTACTAATGTAGGTATTGACAAAAGTACCTTATTGAACGCTATGTCATTTTTATTTTGTCCCCTTGTTCTGTTGTACATTGACAGTGTAATACTTAGCTGTTCAATTATAATTCCATTCTATTTGGCTGTTTCTTTTTCTTGCATTTAGATTTTCTATGTGTGTTTACCGTCAGCATTATGGAAATTGTTTTCTGCCTTACTTTTGTTGTTTATGTCCTCCACTAACATTGTTAGTTCCTAGAAGGATGGAAGCTTAGAGTAAGGACTAATTTAGTCTAAAAATGGTTTTAAAAATATTTTATTGATCATTTTGCACATCCAAATGTGTTGACTGAATTTTATACTTGCTATAACACTTTTAGGAACAGAAACCACCTACTAGTAAACTATAGCTATATGACAAATCAAATTATCTTCAATCTTTATCCTGAGGGGCAGAGTAAGTATGACAGAGAAGAGAGAGGTGATTAGTGGGTGCAAAACTTTTCTTCTCCTTGGTCCGTGCCAGAAATGTCATGAAAGTGGGAAAACTGTTCTTCATGACTATTTTAAATGGTTATTATAAGTATAGAAAGCAATAATATATGTAAAAGAATTAGCATAGTGCCCAGCATGAGCAAAGGTTCAATAAAAGGTATCCATAGCATTTTCAGATTCAGTGTCTCTTTTCAGTGGCATTTGTGTATACTTTAAAAAAATCATTTTTTCTTTCAACATTTTTAATCCCCAAAGCTATTAGTTTGAGTCTCCTACATTGATACTAAAATTTCTCTATTAATGATGTCTTTTCTAGATTCTAATGTCCCTTTTTTCTCTCTTTTGCTTAGTGGTATTTTTATTTTGTTTTTAGAGGTAGTAGCGTACACCAGGATGCCTTATTGCCATTTTTTTTTTTTTTTACATTTCCGCCCAGTTTAATTATCCAAATATGTAAAATAAGCATATTTTTCTTACACAGTTACAATATGGTTAATCACACCCAATACAATTACAATTAATTCCTTTTTACCATCTAGCACCTAGCTCATATCCAAATATTCCTGCTTTTCCTATTGACAAAATTTCGAAGAAAGACCTTCATTGACACTACATACTCAAGTAAATTAACATTCTTATCCCAACTAGCTTATTTATTGGAAACACATTCAAGAGCCCATGCAAAGAGATGAGATGGTAAAGAAATTTGATAACTTTTTCAAGGTATGACAAGTTCTTAGAAAGAACACCATACCTGAAGGAGAATAAATGCTCATCCGATTACAGAGGAGAAAGGAATTTATTCCACCATCTTGCAAGAACAGTCACCTAGCCAAACACAAAATGGTGGCTGGCGTGCCAAACAGTAGAACCCCAAGATGATTATACCTGGGCCTGACCCGCAGTCCCTCCCCTGTTTCTCCACTGATTGAATAATCCAGAGGTTACAGCCTATCTGGGAAATCTAACTAATTTGAACCTCCCACCAATGGTTCCCCCTATGATTATGCTTTACATTTTTAATGACCCTGGTCATTAAGGATTTGTGCCAGTTCTAAGCTTACATCAGAGGCCCTCCCCTTTTCCTGCGTATATCACCTTTGTGAAAGCTGAACTTAAAGTTTCATTCTAACGCTGCTGGTACTTTATTGAAATAGTAAAAAACATAGGCACAGAATTTTGTCTTATATTTTTAAGTTGAAATAAAGTTGGTGTTCTTTGCATTTATTTACTATTTTTGAAGCTTGTCTTGATGGATTTCCCTATGTGCATTTCTCTTTTTTGGGGAGTGGTTATTGGTTATTATATTTGGTTTGTTTGTTGTTTATGGTGTTTGTTTTAGCCAAAAGCAAGAATCTTGTATATCTATTAAGTTATTTTTCTGGAATTTCTTTAAGTCAGCTTATAAAAATGCGAGAAACCCCTAGAGCAACATGTAAGTGAATGCTTGAGAACTAAGGAAGTCAGAAGATTTTACAAAGAAATTGAGATCAGCATTGGGCAATAATATGGCATTAAATAATACAGGATTTTTAGAAAAGAGTAGCTGCTCTGCTACTGATCTTTTAACCTAAGAGTGCTCATAGACATTTACAGAACTAAAGCAGGTCTGCTCTGCCTGTTTCTAATTGAAGCTTGTGTACTCACTTGTGGAAGATACAGCAGACTTGCAAACAAATAACTTTTCAGCAGCCCTTGGAATCTAACCTGTTTATAAGAAGAGAACCTTCTGTTTTAAGTCACTGCTAATAAGTTCAGTGAAATTCAGTAATGCAGAGGCAGTAAAGCTGATAGGAATAATGAAGTGCTTAGTAATAATTTTAATAGACTCAAACACTTAGTGGTGGAATTGATAAGAATATCATTCACAGAACTTAGAAAAATAAATTAGGTGGAACAAGGATTAAGAAGGTCCTTAGTTTAAAGGAATATATCATCTAAAGCAGGATATTCAAACTTTAATGTGCCCACAAATCACCTGGGGTTCTTATTAAAATGCAAAATCTAACTCAGTAGGTCTGGGGTGAGGCCTGGAACTCAGTATTTCTAACAACCTTTGCATGATAATGATCTGCCGCTCTTGGTTCATGGACCACCTTTTGAGTCTAGACTCTGAGAATGTGACTTTGGCAGTGGCAGGAGGTGGAAGGTGAGAAAATATACAATGAAATATGTAAACATCAAACAGAAGATACTTGTTGATGTTCATTTGTGTTTAAAGGTGAATTGGTGGGATAAAGACATGAAACAAAATAGTTTCATTGGTTAAGTGATTTCAAATAGAGTTGAGAGGTTGGTCAGGATGTTACTCTTATGCAAGCTTCAGCCAGATATTGCAAATTGCCATCATATGCCAAGCCCCAACAAACAGCATTCCTGAGAGCCCTAAAGCATACCCTGGGCTCTGTATAAGACTCTACAAAAGTTTTACTTACTAATTTTATTTTTTCAGTAACTTAAAACCTCCTATGCCTTTCCAAGAAGAACACCCAGTTCCATTCCTCTGTCACACAATGTTGACACCCCTGTACAGCACGAAGAAGTTAGAATGGTCATTGGCCAGCTGTCCCTGAAGACTGAGATTGAACAAATGAGATCATGAGGGTTATCTGAGAAATTAGGATTTAACAAATGGTTATGCCTACTGACTCATTATATAGATATTTCTTTTGTTTCTAGTACATTCAAATAGCCAGAAGGAAATACCTGAAATTGTTGAACTACAATCCAGTAGCCTTGATCTTTGATCATGATTGTACAAAGATTTTATCTTCTGACTGTGTGAATGTGAAAACCTTATGACTGGCACTCCCTTTATCCAGTGTATGGTTTGATGAGTAATAAAATAAAGGCATGCATGGAAATAAAAGGTAAATTGGATGATATATATTTTGCTTTAAACTTTTAGGAGAAAGAGATACCTGCTCTATATCTAAAGTACAGAATTATTTGAAATGCTAATGATGCATGAAAAATACAGAAAATAGCGAGAATATATATAGAATAGAAATCTTTTTTTTTGAGAATATATACTTAAAATAAAATGGGAGACCTGCTATCAGAAGTAATATTTTTAAATCAGAAGACCTATGGACATAATATGTGCTGTAGTCACCTGTAGTTACATGGAATCCAGTAGCAGAGGTATTAACAAGACAGCTCAATGGAGTGGTCAAGAGAACAGGCTTGGGTACCAGGTACCTGGTTTCAAGTCTTCCCTTTGTTCATTGGCTCTTGGGCTCAGATAATTTGTTTTAACCAAACAGTGCCTCAGTCTCCTCATCTATAAAATGGGGATAATAGTGTACCCAGGTGTTCGGGTTGTTAGGAGAATTAAATGTGCCTGGGTCATATTTCGCAGATAATAAATGCTAATTTTTAAATTAGTAATATAATAATAATTACTGTAATGATCATGAAAAGTTACTTCTAAAAACAATGCAGACTAAGAAATTTTTAAAATTCTTATCCAGAAATAGAAGCTTTCTTGTTCTTAACTGCCTTTGGAAAAATATTCTCATTATTTGAGTTAACAATAGGTAATAAAAACTGATAATTGAGTAAATGAAATTTTCAGGGAAATTGGAGTATATCTCTGTGAAATAAAATATCAGCTGAGTAAGGGTTTGATTATTAGTTAAAATTGTTAAGGCTAAAATTTAATCGTTCCTAGTATTTAGCTTCTTTTTATGCTTTAAATGTGGAGTTTGACTTTTTTGTTATTGTTGTTGTTTTTGTTATTATTTTCTTTCTGCCTTCACTCTGGCACGTGTTAAGCATACATTTCAAAATGCCTGGGTCTTGACTGTTACCTTTGTGATTTTTCATTATTGATGTTGATCTAAGGACAATTCTAGTTCAGAGAGAAAAACATATTGCTTGTAGACAGAGATAAATAGGTGTTTATTGTATTTCCTTTTTCTACTTATAGTTTCTTTCTGAAGTTTAAATGAGGACACTTCTAAATACCTATAATTTTAAGCCTTCATCGTGTTTATGTATTTACCCTAGAGAAAATGTTCTATAAAAAATAGTAAGCAGGGGAAAATTGGAAAAGGATCCAATTGGTGACAATTTTAGCATTTGTAAAAGGAAATGATTTCAGTGGGCAGACATAGAATTTAAAATCTGACTTTGGATGATCCCTGGCTAAAGTTGCCCTGATTTAAAAATTTCCTCAAACATGCCTTGTCTTAAATATACAAATATGCTTAAAAAATGAATAGACATAAACTTTGTGCTAGATATCCTCTTTTATTAAGCAAAACAATGAATAAGTAATTTAAGAGGGATGTAACAAATTTTAAAATATGGAAAATGGCATGTGTTTTAGGGAAACTCTTTAGGTTCTATCTCTGGGATGGTACTCTGAAAGGGTAGTTCTCCCCTTACTATACCTGCAGATGCTGCTGAGAAACATCTGCAAATTGAAATCTGCCCTTTTATTTCTTCTTGATTAACTTTAAACTTGGGAGAAAAATTTATTTGTCCCCTTTTAACAGGGGGTCCTGACAGATGGGTTGGGGTCCCAATGTCACTTTTTAAGAAATTAATTTTTTTAAAGAATAACATGTATATGGAAATGTGAACACGGCTTAAGGTGCAACTTGATAAATTTTTGCAATGTGAACGTACCCAATGTTTCAGCAGCTGAATCAAAAAAGATTGGTAGCTCTCCTCATGTCCTCTTTTTGTCACTATGCACCTCACAAGAGTGGCTGCTATCCTGACTTCTAACACCATAGATTAGTTTTACTTTTTTTCCCTAAAATTTTATATAAATACTATTATATAATATGTACTATTGTGGCATCTGGTTTCTTTCCTTCAACAATGTTTGTCGTATTCATCCGTGTTGTTCATGTAACTGTAGTTCATTCATTCTCATTGAGGCATAGCATTTCATTGTATGAACATATCTTAGTTTCTTAATCATTTCCACTGTTGATGAACATTTGGAGTGTTTCCAGTTTACGAATGCTGTAAATCGGACTATATGCACATTTTTGTGCATACTTTTTGGCAGTTGCAGTATGCCTTTCTGATGGCTGTAAACCTGACAGTGGAATTGCCTAATCAGAGTACGCGTGCATTTACCTTCTAAAATCTTAGATACTACCAAAGTGTTTTCCAAAATAGTTACACCGATTTCCACCCCTACCAGCAGATCATGATAGCACCATTGCCCCACATTGTTGCCAATATTTGGCATTATCTGTCCTTTTTTATTTTAGCTCTATTTGTCTGTATATAAGTATTTAATTGTGATTTTATTTTGAATTTACAAAGGACTATTAAAGTTGAGGAATTTTCGAGATGTTTATTGAAAATTTGAATACCCCATTTTGTGGCATTTCTATTTATGTCTTTTGCCCATTTTTCTATTGAGTTGTCTTCCTTTTCTTATTTATAGAAGAGTATTTTATATAATTTAAATATAATTCATTATCTGATGTATGCATTGCAATATCTTCTTGCACTTTGTGGCTTGCTCTTTCTTTCTGTACTTGGTGCCTAATGAAAAGATGTCTTGATTTAAATGCAGTCAGATTTATCTTTTATTTTTTCCTTTATGGTTCTACTTCATATGTGCTGTTTAAGGGGGCATTGTCTACTCCAAAGGGAAAGACATTCTGTTATGTTTTCTTCTAGCAGCTTTATTATTTTATCTTCTATATTTAGATATACACCTCTGGAACTGCTTTTTATATATGTAGTAGTCACAATTCACTTTTTCCCAAGTGGATTTACATACAATTCATTCACTACCATTTCGTAAAGGGATTGCCTTTCCCTGTTGCTCTACGTTGTCAAACTTGCCATAATTTATTTGTATAATTAGTTGTCATAATTTGTATGCGTTTGTCTCTGGACCCTCTATTTTCACCTTATATCTATTTATCTATCTTTGCACCAATACCATACTGGCAATTACAAAAGTTGTAGAATAGGTTTTTATATCTGATAGTTGAGCACCCCTGTTCTTCAGTATTGCCTTGGCTAATCTCAGCCTTTTGCATTTCTGTATACATTTCAGCTTGTCAATTTTTTATAAAAAAGACTACTGGGATTTCCATTGTCATTGCACTAAGTACGTGGATCAATTTGGGAACAATTGACACCCATAACCTTGAATCTTCCAGTTTATGAATGTGATATATCTCTCACCATTTATTTGTTTATTTTCCCTAAATAATGTTTTGTAGATTTTTGGTGTAGAGGTCATATTCATCTTTTGTTAGATGGCTATTTGATGTTTGATCCTATTTTAAATGCTGTAATGTCTATTTTTGTTGTTATATGAAAGTACAATTGATTTTTGTGCAATGATCTCGTATTCAATAACCTTGCTGAAGTTACTTATTAGTTATAATAATTTCTCTTATTAATTCTAAGAGCATAAACCTAAGAATGTCTGGATCATTATTTTAATTTTAAATGTGTTTCATTATTCATTAAATGAAATGCATTTAAAATTTCTGTCTTTATTGGTATTTTTATTTAAAACTTAAATTGGCATTTTAAATAATATTAACTTGCATTTATAGTAAAAAGAAAAACTGGGCTGTAGATAAAGTGTGGGGTAGTACATTAGCAATTATGTAGATGCTGGAAAAGTTGACAGTATTTCCTCCTCTCTGTCTTCGTTTCCATGATACCTTTAAGTAAAAGGGTTTGCCACTCTGGTCTTTAGTTTTATCATCTGTAAAAATATAATTTTGGAATAGCAAGTTTTTAAGTTCCTTTTATTGGGGTGGATAACACACAACTTTTGGGTAAATACACATGCTTTAAAATTTTCTCCCTTTCTTCTACTCTTTCCTGGATGGCATTGAGGGGACATAGGCCTCATTATTCTCATGGCATATTAGGTGGGGCCAAACCCAATTAGCATTTCCATGTCTCCTACTGAGGGCAATTGAGAACTTTCAACTCTCCTGGACACCACTCATTGGTTGTGGGGAAAATGGAATTTTGTCTCATGTTCACCTCTTTAGATGCTTCCATCCTCTAACACCTCTTAATTACTCCCATGTCATGTGAAATGCTGGATGGTAGTTTTCTCTGAGAAGTTTGAATGGTCTTTACTGTACGCTCTGAAACACAGAGAGCTAGTCCTAATGTTCCTAGAACCTCGGTACCACTTCATGTGGGGAGTAACTTAGAAGGAAAATGAGGAATTTATGTTTGACTTCTTCCTCGTCCACCTGTCTTCTTCTTCAAACAATCCATTGGGTTAGAGAGTAGTTTTTCATATCCTTTGCATGATGTTTTGTTTTTCCCACTCTTGACATCATAAAACTCTATGATCTAGTTCTCTAGTCTGGCTTCTACTATGTTAGTGGTAGCTAAGATTATATTTTAAAAAAGCCTTTTCTCTATAAAGAAAGCCAGATATTCAAGACAACCTTCTTGCCATGGATTCAGAATTCTTTCTGCTTGCTAAAATCGTGACTCCCTCTTCCTTATTTTATTTGTCCTATAACAATCCTAATCCTCCTAGAGGTAAGTGGATACCCATGGCACAAAAGCAACTTCAAACACAGAGAGATATAAAAGCGTTGCATTTGGATATATTCCAAAAAAATCATCCATGTTAGATGATAGCATGCCATCTCCCTCATATTTTTTTGTCTTCCACCCTTTTATTGTCTGGCATAGGAATTTGTTCAAATGTTGTTAAATTTTCTATGACTACAATAAGAAACTGTCATGAAGTTCTATCATAAGACACGGTAAGATATTTATGCCATGTAAGTCAGTTCCGTCTTATCAGTGTTAATAGATACTCAATAGATTTCAGTTGGGTAGCTACTTACTAGGAACTTCTATCCTATGTGTTCAGCCTTGAATTAAGCACCAAAAGGAAAAGATGGGAAGCCCAAGATTTAAAAAACTGTCCTTGGGGGAACTTGAAATATAGTTGGGAAGACAAGACAGCACAAGCCAACGCTAGAAGGCTACATAAATTATAGGCATTGACTGTAATTGCTGCTCAAGGTCAGTGAATGATAAAACTAGCAGAGTCCAAAGTACCTGGGGGTCACTTCATGGAGACATTGGCATTAAAGCTTTGACAGAGTGATGACTTTGGAAAGTACTGAAAAATAAGGCTTGAACCACAACCAAAAGGAATAGACATGGAGAATGGTAAGTAATGTGGAAGACATTAGACTTCTGACTGACTAAGGCAGTTGTGTTGAAGAATAATGTAAAATCCAGGGAATGCTCAGAAAATGTAAACAAAAATATAGTGTAGTCAATAAACAAATTATGTAATTTTTAACTACTTCTTCCATGGATCTCTTAAAGCTCAAATTGTGAAAACCTAATGTAACAGGGTGTAAAATTAGAACTATTTTGCCCTTTAAGCCAATAAGCCATCAGACACCAAAGTAATTTAGGAAATAGATCACCTTGGAGGAATTCCTTTCAAGGAGCATGAGATCTGATTAGGTAGCTCCTACATTCTTAATTTGAAAGGGTTGATTGAGGTGCCTCCCCCTCTCAACACTGAGATGGGCTCCATGGAGACTCAGTGGAGAGTTGAATATGTGTCCCCTGTAATTTAGGGGTGACGATGGATCCAGTGGACCAGTTTCCATGAAACCAAGAGATGAGCTCATGAGCAGCGTGTAGTTGAGCAACGAAGGAGTGCTGAATAGGTATTAGCCTTCATTTCCAGGGTTTGTTGGAGAGTTTCCTATGGGACAGATGTGGGCCATGACAGTGAGAGAGCTGTCATGAGGTTGTCTTAAGTCCCATCCCTTAAGGCTGCTTCGGGATGAACTGATCTCAACAGATAGAAGCTGAAGCACCACCACCTGAGGTTGTTGGAAGTAGTAAATGATAAAGTGAGACAGTATGCCTCACTCAAGCGAAGTAAAGATGAAAGGAAAGTATAGATGAAAAGTCCCCAGTGATTGAAGAGAAGGGATGGCTGTAGAACTCAGAAATGTGTCCAGAGTTTTAAACACATACCAGCCCCAGACAATGGACCCAATTAGTTCAGCACCCAGAGAGTAAATACTTTCCTTTTCCCTTTACCACTTCTTTCCCCTACCTTCCCTCTATTACTCCCCTCCTATATTCCAGAGGCATCAGGAACCAAAGTTAACTAGCTGGGGAAGAAGGATGTAAGGGCAAAATACAGAACCAGCATATTCCTCTTTACTACCTTTTAAAAAGCCCAGCTTTTTAAATTCAGCTGGGTATTCTAAATCCTGAATTTAAAATGTTTTTGGTAATGTAAAGTAACTGTAAGATTTTTTTCTTTTCTTTTAAAGGTCTGAATGATCAGAGTCTGGGTCCATAATAAAAAAGTCTTACAGATTTGGGTCTGTACCCTGAAATTAGGGACTATTGTTGGCGTGTGTGAAAGTCCTTTCCTAACTTCTTTATTTGTAGTAATATATACTGTACTCTTGCAAAATAAACAGTATGAAGAGATGAATCCAAAACTGTGTTTGGTAAACTATCCCTATCAGGGATGCAACTACTAGAAATGTCTCTTTATTTTCTATGATTTTCTTCTCAGTGCTGTGACCAGTGTTTATCTTCTCTGACATCTGTTAATGAGAAGTTGAGAAGAGGCACCAGGATTAAGTCTGGCCAACCCTTAGGTTAATCTGGGTCTCCGTGCCTTTTCCTGCTTCCAATTCTTTGTATGCTCTGTGTCTTCTCCCTAGAAAGACATGCCTCACATACCTGCCTGCCAGATTTTTTTAGTCTTTCAAAGTGCTCTTTCTTGTGAAATTTTCTTAGATCACGCAGCACTGATTGTCAGTTACTCTGCGCAAGTTCACTTATTATGATTGATGTATTTTTTTAATTCATCCATTCTACTTACAGAATATGCTTTTCTACTCTCTTACTTCAACATATTTTGCATTGTTTGATGGTGGTTTTTTACCATTTCACCCATAACGTGAAAGAATTGTTTATAGGTCTATTTCATACACTAAACCACTCTTTTTGTGTGGGTTATCGTGTTGTTCATTTTGGTTTCTCTAAGATCTGTCACAGACCCTGATTTGCAGAAGGGGCTCAACAGATGTTAGTGAACTAGATTGCATATACCCAAATATAGATAAGGACCAATTCCTTTAAGTGAAACTTGAAGTATGTCACAATTAATTGGAGGGCTTCTTCAAGCTAAAAGTCCTCAGTGAAATCAAGGGGAACTAGTGAGCAGAGTGGTTGATAGCTTACTGCTCTTGCCTTAAATGCTA
>PVIY010041482.1:0-21612 GCA_004026745.1 Myrmecophaga tridactyla
TAGGAAATTACTTCAGGCTGTTTTCTAAGCCTGCAGGTACGAATGGTAGTTATGGTGGGGGTAATAGTGGTTTTAGTTGAGACCATATATCCTGAGCTCCAACCTCTACATCACTGAATCTAACCTGCTTGCCTTTCTCTTCAGTGGAACTTCACTGTTCTAAGTGATATGATGACCGTGATTCTTTCCAATGATTCTCCTCTGTTCCTGCACACTTTTTCTTGGCTGGCATCTCAGGACGACTGCTACCCACATTCGGATATCACTTCTCTTCTGCTTCATGTTCTTCTTGGTAGTGATTGGGAATGGTGTCCTGCTTTTCATCACCCAGATTGAAGGCAGTCTTCCTCGGCTCATATTTTCTTTCTCACCATGCTCTCCTTTGTTGACCTGGTCCACTCCTTCACTCTGCCCAAGAGGCTATCCATTTTCTGGTTTGGTTGCTATAGCCAACAGCTCCAACTCTTATCTCTCCCAAATGTTCTTCTTGCATATATTTTCTGCTATGGATTCCAGGGTGCTGGTGGCCATGGCCCTGGACTGCTTAGTGACCAACTGTATCCCACTATGTTATGCTACCATCCTTAATCCGGTGGAGATTAAGATTGGAGGCCTGGTGGTGCTGCGAAATGTGGGTTTAACAATTTCTTTACCAAGCCGGGCCCATCGGCTGTCCTACTGTGGCTCACACCTTATTGCCCATATGTACTGTGAGCATATGACTGTGGTGAAGCTGGCCTGTGGGGCTATGGCTGTGGACAACCTCTATGCCTTTGCTACAGCAATCTTTCTTGGTGTGGGGAATGTGACCTTTATTGCTTACTCCTATGGACAGATTATGAAGACTGTATTGCATTTTCCTTTATCTGAGGCACATGCTAAAGCAGGCAGCATATGCATGGCTCATGTCTGTGTCATACTTCTCTTGTATGTACCTTGTTTTCTTTCTGTGGTCATACAGTGCTTTGGGCCATGCACAGGTTCTGCTGCGAAGGTCATCCTTTGCAAATCTTTACTTGCTCTTTCCTCCAGCACTGGACTCCACTGCCTATGGGGTTAAGACCAAGCAGATCTGGGAGCAGCTGGTCAAAATTCTGAGCTCCAAATGGATTGACCTCAGTTTAGGTTTGCTCCCAGCTATCGGACCTCATGGTCCAAGTTGACCGTCCCTTGTGGGGTGGGACTCCCACAGCCCACATAATACATCTGGTAGAGAGAATGAAGGGAGAGCAAATACAATGACAGTATTTGGAAGTTGGGAAATCTATTCTGATGCCTGGGGTGTTAAATTTTGGGATGGAGAATGAGCAGGGCTGGGGTATCTCATTTGATCAATCAGCAAGTAATTTTTTTGATATCCTTTTCTTTTAAAAGTTTATCATTTACTTGATTTGATAATATAAATGCAACAGATAATTAAGAACTAATTAAGAGTTTAACTGACCTGGATTCAAGTGAAAGTAGTTCAGAGAAGGGAGAGAACTGGCACCCTAACTGGCAGCCAGCATGACACTCACAAAACCAGTCTCTGGGTGTGGATCTTTCCTCTACCTGAGAAGCTTTGGCTTCAGAAAAGGGGGGAGGGGAGATAAGTAGCAAACTGTGGAAATAATTTATGGTTTAAAGTTTATGGGAGAGTCTTTAAAATATCCATGCCTGATCAGACTCCAGAATTGCAGATAATGGTTGGGTTTTTCATTTGATGTTGATTTTAGGCTATTTTTGGAAAAAGAAGACCATCTATGACTTCTATGGTGTTATATATTTTAACCCCTGAGATTAATGGCATCTTCTTTTATTTCTTTGTGCAGAGATTGACTTTATCATACTCCTAGATTTATTACACATAGTAATTACAGTTCTAATTCTTGTTTATTTTCTCTTCTCATTCCTAACTTTCTTGCTTATTTCTTTCCCACTTCCCACCATTGGCACTCACTTTAATATGTTTGGGTGTGTTCTTAAGTATAATGTGTCTTGTAATACAGTAGTTTTATTGGGTGCTATGTGTTCTTAACATACCAAAGTATTTTTTGCTTTTCCTCAAGTGTGTATTCTCCCTCCAGCTATAGGTTGTCTGCATTTTTCCTAATTGGAGTATATTTCCCTGACCATGCCTACTTAACTTGAAACTCAGTTCAGACTTCACTTCCTTTTCTAACTAGAACAGGTCACTTGTTTTCTGATCTCAGAGCACAATATATATTTCTTCCAATTGTCATCATAATTCATAATTTATAATTATATAATTGCTTTATTAAATAATCTCTGTCCTACAATTTGACTAGATAGTGAGTTCTATTGTATTTCTAGCATAGTACTTGGCATGATAGATTATCAGTAAATGTTGACTAAATAAACAAATTTTATTATTTTAAATGGCTGTCATCATTAACATATATTTTCATCCATCACATTAATGTAGTATGTTTTTGAATTTATGAATATATAACTTTCCTTAGTATAATGCAGTAAGCTCTCAATACATTGTTATTGAAGATGTGTAGTACAGTTTGTTGTTGCAAAACTACCATTGCCATTGCAATTACTGCTAATATTACTGTCTTTATCAGCAACAGCACAACTATCATCTAAATGTAGTGTTTCAAGGGATGTTATTTCATATATGATTTTAAGACACAGTGCAGAAGCATTGGCATGATTACTATAACAAGGTAGACCTAATGCTGTACGTAAGTATTGAACAAACAGAAAGAAAAATAGCATCTGTCTTCTTTTTTACACTTGCTTTCCTTTATCTCTTCAATATTTTCCCCATATTTTGAATATTTACAAGGCTCTGGAATTACTGGAGCTCTAAGTTTAATGGGGAGATCAGTTTGAAAATTTAGGTATTACGAGAAACTGTGACAGTGCTGTGGTAAAAACTGGTTCTAAGTCATAAAGGGCTGTAGAAGAAAAGAGCATTGATTCCATTGGGGTTTGAGTGCCAGAGGTGACACATGGATCTGTTGGGTTAAAGGGATGAAATGGATGACCAAGGTTCAGAAGAACATGGGCCTGGACTGGTGGGTGGATGGGCCCGATGCTAGACTTTTGGTTCCTAGCAGGAGCCTGCCTCCAATTTTGCCCCTTAGTGGCTTCTGCCTTAGCCATAATACACAATCCCATTTTTTTCTTTTAAATGTTGATATTCGATGTCATTACTATTCCATCCAATATTATTAATATTATTAGTAAGAATATACCTCTTTAAATTAGGAACTGAAAGTGGGGCTCTGTCTTACCTTTGTCCTTGCTCAATGGCAGAAGGGAAGCAAAGATGTGCAGGAGATGGGGAAATGACTCAGGATTCCAGAAAACAATTACTTAGGTGGGTGGAAGACTGAGTAATGGTTATTTCTAATGAGTTTCGAGGTCTCTAAATGCTTTAAGCAAACTAGTTTTGAATAATCTTAGTCTGAATAGGTAGTATTTGTGGTAAATCTTGATAAAAAGAGCAGCCCCTATGTGTTCAGCTCTTACTCCTTTTTACCTTGTGTTCCTATGATAAAACCTTTGCACATACACTCTCTTATTTAATGGTCACGAAATAAATCTTGTGCTATCACTATTCCCCCTCTACTTGGGAAGAAAATGTTACGCTTCCTCCTAAGTAGGGACCATTTTTTTTGCATTCTTCTTTTACCTCTGCTTTAGGGAGCATTCATTGAGCTTGTTCCTAAATGCAATTTCCAGATCTTTCCTGTTAAAACAAATAGATGAGCAGAACACAAGCATGGGTTGGTGCTTCTCTGAAGCTCAGTCTATTCATGCATGTCATCCTCTACCACTTTCAGTTACTTTTGTCTCTCCTGGTTAATTTCCTTCATTAAAATCATGACTTGGTCAAATCTTCATCTCTTATTTTAGGCTGCCAGCATACCTGGTAAGAGGCTTCAGTCTTTGTATAGATGATCCACTGAACACTCTGGCTTTTCAGATTTTTGATTCCTTCATCCCTAAAGATCCCTACTTTATGTAACTGATCCTGTGTCATCTTTGAATCTCTGTGGCTATCAAACTGCCTTTGCCTCCTTAAGGTTGCTGATCATCTATTAACTCCTTCCAATTTGTTCTCCTAGCATGATATATTTATAACAAGAATCTAATGATGTTTCAATTCTCTGCTTAAAATCCTTTATGACCATTGCATATCTTAAATACGACCTAATAGGTCCTACAGGCTCCAGTTCTTGCTTATACCTCCAGGTTCTGCCCCTGAGTAAAATATTACCTCCAAGCTTACCTCCTTTCAGGTTTTTGAAAATATCAAGATTTCCCTTGCCTAAAGGCTTTTGTATTCTTAGCCTACCCTCAAACCTCCCTTCATTTTCTACCAATCCTTCTGTTTACTCATTTGAATTAGGGAGTATTTTTCTAAACTCTACAAATTAGCAAGTTTTACTATTATATACTTTTAACACTCTGTAATTTTAATTTATAACATTTATAAGTCACTGTTAATATGTGTGATCATGTCCTTAATATATATCATCTTGTGATTCATGTAGGCAAGGACCATTTTATCATATTAATTGTTAATTAATTAATCCAGCACCTTGTAGAATACTTGGAATTGGTAAATATTTAAGTAATATGTATTAAATGCATGAATAAATGAGGTTTCCTATCAGTTGTGAATGAAATCTTTATTGAGTGGATAAGTGAAAGGCCTGTTGCACTTGAAGCTTTGTTGCCAAGGAGATTATGGCCACTGGGGGTGGAATGATAACTTCTGTAGACAGAGATGAGACCAAAGGAAGGGCCTGCCTGAAGATGGGGTGTATGGAAGTGGAGGCCTCACCTCATCTCATTGCACACTTGCTGGAATGGACTATCTGAGAGGCCTTGTTGGTCCTGTACTCACCATGCCCTGGGTAGGTATCCTCAAAGCAATCACAATCTTCTAGTGCAGAAGCAGAGTGCTCTGCTTAACTGAGGCAGGTATTTGTCTTATGTTATGATCTCCAGAAACAGATTCTGAGAGATATTTACATACAGGATATATATTAGGAAATGTACTTGGGAACAACACCCCTCAGTGAGTGAGGGAAACTGGATTGGGTAGAAAAAGAGTGTGATGTAGTTGCCCTAGAGAACTTAGCTGATTGCATGAGGAGCTGTTGAGCTGTGATGGTCCTCAGTTTTTTCCCAGACTGAACCAAGAGAGTCAGGTTCAATCCTATTCCTATGTTTACCCATCACTGACAGTAGGTATAGCTGGGAGATAATGTAACCTTGAGTGAGGCAGTTGCCTTAGACTGAAGGAGAGTGAATCAGTTTGAACTTCCAGCAGCCAATAATCCTAGCTCCTGGAGGAATTAGCACATCAAACTACAGCATCAATTAAAGATTTTGTTGGGGCTTAAGATTGTTTTGGAAGAATAAGAAGTCTGAACTCCAGAGCAGTGTGAAAGCATGAGGATTCTTAGCACAGTCACCAGGATGTACAGGCTTGGGGCTGATGATTAGTACTGGACAGATGTGGGTCACCTGGACAGGTGCCATTCCCTGCTCTGCCTTTCTTGCTCCACTCCCATCCTTGGGGGCAGTCTCTTCAGCTTTATGTGCCCCTAGTCAATCTGGAGGCTAACTTCATCTCTGTCCAGGTGTGCCTGTGAATCCTCTGGGACCTTCAATTGGTAATAATGACCTGCCTACCCAGTGCTTTGTTCACAGACACTAACACTGCCTTGAACAAGTATCAGGAATGGACTTGCCTTACAGCGTGAAGATGATAGAACCAGCTACCAGTTGATTCATGGGATTTCAGGTGTGGAAATGAGGTTAGGCTTGGGAATTAGAGCTTGGGGAAGACTGTTGAGATCTGACTTTGGCCTTACCCATAGGCCCTGTGTCAAGGGTTATTTCTTTCTTGGTCTGGTTAATGTAGGTTCAAGTCTCCCAATATCTCTAGTTTAACCCCTCTTCATGGTCTTAAGCTTTCTCCCTATGACTGAGTAGCTGGTGTCTTCAGGTCTGAGCTTTCAAAACTACTCTTCCTTGTTCCACTATTACCTTTCACCATTTAGATCAAACATTGCTTCAAGCTTACCTGTGACCTTACAAGTACCTACCAATCCCACTGAACCTTCTGAGTTTGCTTGCAACATTCACTGGGGCATTTAGTATGACCCCAAATTGACAGCATCATAATCACATGTGGCCCATTTAGATACAGCTGATTTACCACCTTTTCCCAGGTTGTGCCTGAGCCAGTATTTGTGTTCATATCCTGGGAAAAGTTCAATTGCGCAGACCTTGAGTGATGTGCTTGATTTCCTGTTTGGCTTCAAAAACTGCTATGCAGCCCTTATGAATAAAATAACGTCTTCATTGTTACTATCAAGCTAGGGGCAGAAGGTCATTATGGAGACTGAACTGGGGACTGGAACTGTTCTGGAGCTGAATGGGGAGGGGCATTGTGTAACCTTTCTGTGTGTGGGAACTTTCTCATTTTGCAATTTTTTTCATTGCTGAGTCTTCCTCAAGGCTGACTCAGGACTTTAAAGCATGCCATCCTCACAGAGAATCCAGAGCCCAAAAGAACAGTGTCCCCATGCCTGGCATATTTCATTGATCATGTGTCTCAGATGGGCTCTGCATCTGATGCTTTATTTCTGTTTCTCCCTCTCCTACAAGGTCATTATCATGGACACACTATTTGTGCATTCTGTACTATCTCTCCCTGTGCCCCTGTGTCTCCCCCCCCTTTTTTTTTTTTTTACCATTATACACTATTAAGAAGGAGATTAAGAAGAGGAGGAGAAGCTATGTGCCACAGAGCAGTCTCCCTGCATTGTAGAGGCAGTGACAGAAGTGATCAGTTATTGCAAACAGACACCTAGGCTTCTGTCATAATTTCTAACAATGGAGAGAGTGAGCAGGAGTCTTTCAGCCACAAGGTATCCAGAGCATCACTTAAGGCAATGAATATTGAGGCTCATTACATCTCTGATAGACACACATTGTCTGCTGTCTTGCTTCTCCTCTAGGTTCATTTCTAGCCTTGTCCAGCTCCAGTGATTCTTGGTTCCTTAAGACCCTTACCCACTAATTTATCAATTATCTAATTTAATCATATTGATGTTTATTTATTCAGCAAACATTAGTGAGTACCAATTAGATTTCAGGCAGTGTACTTTGCCCTGAAATTACAGCAATAAGCAATAAACAAGGCACAGTCTCTACTCTATAGGACTGAAGCATTAAAAGGTTTTAAAGTGCAAGGTAACCAATGTAATGACAGGGCAGGAAAAAGGGCTTTGGTAGAGAAGAAAAGGAGAGACATGCCATACTGCCTTATTTAATTTGCAGACAAATTCACAAAAATATTGCTTGAGTCGAATCTACATGAATGAGAAAGAGTTGAACATCAATTCTTTCCTGAAGTTGTTTGCTTCCTGGCCAAAGATAGCTAAATACATCTTTATTAGTGGGTTCTTGGGAATAAAGCTTGATCTACTTTTCCTGGAAGAACTACTGGGGGACCTCTTATTTACTTTAACAGTTAATTCTTAATAAGCAGCTTTAGGCTTTTACTGCACACTCACAAATCACTCAAAACAGAAAAGAGGCAGGTTATACTCTTCTTCTTTATATGTGTCTCTGCTTCTTTCCTTTACCTACCAGAGTGTGGGTTGAGTTCCCACTGCTCCACTGCCACTGCTCCTACCAAAGCCACAGGTGGCTCTCCACCATTACACAGGTGTTCTCTTACTCCTCAGCCCCCAAAATTGACAAGTGGGCTAAAGCTTGCAGCAGAAGGGGGATAATGAAGAAAGCGAATTAACTTTCTCACCATTTGAAATTTCACTGTAATGTGAGTTTCTGTAAGTTTATAGGATCTCCCTGGAGGTCTCACTAGAATATATCACTCTCACTTGAGGTTATCAGTGGATTGGAATCTGGAGGAAAAAGCAAAGACTGGGCATATATGTGCACTGTGCATTTTGGAGATTGTACTGCCATGTTCAGAGTTTTGGGGAATTCTTGCAGTCATCACTGGTTTATGAAACAGACGCTCTGAATGATCTATAGATGTATAATTCACAAGAACTGAGACACTCCTGACTTTCTTTATCTTTACATATACATGCACACACACACATCCCGCTCACACACAAAATAAAATTATTTCAGAGTCTATGTCTTTCAATATATACACACAGATTTATAAGCATATCCAATTTAAGCCTTTTTTTTTAATGCTCAAGGAGTGAATCATATAGGGAAAGTGAAACAGAACTTTTATTATTTATTTGGTATGACATGGGATAAAACAGAGAACCAGAGCTGGAGATAAAGTAAAAATGAACAAAGCCCATTATTTCATATTCAGTCATTTTTTTATTAATGCTAATGCTAATGACAGCTATGATTAACAAATAACCTATATATCAGCATTTTATCTAAATAATCTTTACCTTAAATATCTTAATCTTTACAATAACCAGTTGGATTAGTAGTATTTATTCTATTATCAGATGATGAAATCAAGGCTCAGAGAGTTTCAGTAACATGCAAAGGTTTCATTTCTAGAATATGAAAGAGTGGGAATTTAAACCCAACTCTGTATGACTTCGCTGCTTGTGTTTTTCTACTGCATTGTTTTAGCCTCCACCCTGCTTGCTTATAATTAAACAATTTAATGTGATATGGTCCATTCTCTTGAAACAAACCATCAGGACACTGAAAGGCTTTCTGTAATTGATATAAAGCAGAAGGTTGTGGACAAACAAAGGAAGATCATAAAATAAAGTGCTCCTAATGCAATCAGAATGGTTCTACTTCAGTCGTTGAATCCCATGAGAGACAGGAGAAGTGGATTATTCTAAGTCTTAAAGATGAAAAGGACCAATTCCAGTAATATGTTGCTACAGTATAAAGTTTTAAAAAAAGGATGCTTTTCTGAACAAAAAAGAGGAGGAGGAAAGAATATATAGAGGTATATACAAAATCGGATGGTGTGCTTCTCTTATTCCAAGAATATTGGACTGGCTAAAGCAAAGCATGTGAGTATGCTAACTGTAAAATAATAGGACATGAACATGCAAGTATGCTAAGTATAAGATAGCAGGCATAGACAAAAAATAGCCTTAGAAAGCCTTATATGAACTTATGCTATTGATTAAATTCACTGAAGGCTGTAACCATAGGAGTTATATGATGACAGCTGAATTTTAGGAAAATTCCTCTAACATTAAGGAGGAGAGTGGACTGTGAAGGAATTAATAGGAAAGACTGAAAAATATAATTAAACAATCCTTGTGAGAGCACTTAGGAATTTTGAACTAAGGCACAGGGTATGAAGGAGGTGTGGGCATAGAGGAGAGAAGTGAGGGAGGAGTGGGCATAGAGGAGATTAAATGAAGTCAATAAGTATTGGTGAATGGGTAAGAGGGATGAGAAGTAAGATGCATCAAGGATAGTTTTTAACTTTCTAGATTGGGTTTCGTAGGTAGTGGTGAAATTCACAAAAATATGGGAAATGGGAGATGGAACAAATTTGGGGAGGGTAGGAGAGTTAATTCAGTCTTGAATATGTTGACTGTGGGTTATAGTAGTTCAGGAGGAAAATGGGAAAGTGGACTTGTGTTTCAGTATCCTATTTTACTTAGACACATAGATTTGGAAGAAATGAAAGTACATCAAGAGTTAAAACTATGGGAATGGATCAACTCAATCAGCGATAATGTACAAAATAGAGATGAGAGAAGAAAATGGAACCCAGGAATCAATAACATGTGACAGATAGCCCAATGGGGAATATCCTACAAGGACTGAGGTGCTGAGATTGGGGACAGAGGAGGAATAATTGCACAGTAATGTCATATCATAGAAATTGAGGGGAACTAATTTAAAAAATGACAGATGGATTTATATAGTATTTAGTAATGCCAAGAGGTTAATAAGGAGAATCCATTGTAGTTGACATTCCAACATATGTATAATTGCATTGTAGGGTTTAAATATCTCTAAATGCAGCATATATTTACTCTTATCTGTAGATAAAACTAGACCTGTCCTAATTCAGACATGTGGATGTCTTGCCTTTAAATAAATTATTTCAAGAAAAGGAGATTCTCTTTCTTTTATCTAACTTTATTCTCTGTGCTATGATTTAAGCCTCTATATTCTTCACAAGAAGATGATACCTAGCTCTGGACAATGTGAGATCTCATCAGGGAAGGGAAAATAATGACTTTGGCTTGTTTTCCTTCTACCTATTCTAAGCATTGGTGATGGCCCTTAGCAATTCCACCTGGAGTCTACACCAGCCTTCTTTTTACCTGGTAGGCATTCCAGGGTTGGAAGAAAGTCAGCACTGGATAGCTTTGCCCCTGGGTATCCTTTATCTTCTTGCTGTAGTGGGCAATTTCACCATCCTCTTCATCATATGGACTGACTCATCCTTGCACCAGCCTATGTACCACTTCCTGGCCATGCTAGCAGTCATTGACCTGGTCCTCACCTCCTCCACTGCACCCAAGGTCCTTGCAGTGCTCCTGGTTCATGCCCATGAGATTGGGTACACACTCTGCCTGATCCAGATGTTCTTCATCCATGCTTTTTCCTCAATGGAGTCAGGTGTGCTTGTGGCCATGGCTCTGGATCGCTATGTAGCTATTTGCCACCCTCTGCACCATTCCACCATTCTGCATCCGGGGATCATAGGGCGCATTGGAGTGGCAGTGCTGGTGCGTGGATTACTTCTCCTCACCCCCTTCCCCATCTTGCTGCAACGCCTCATCTTCTGCCGGGCCACCATCATAGGCCATGCCTACTGTGAACATATGGCTGTGGTGAAACTTGCCTGCTCAGATGCCACAGTGAACCGAGCTTATGGGCTGGCTGTGGCACTGCTTGTGGTTGGGCTGGATGTCCTGGCCATTGGTATTTCCTATGCCCTCATCCTCCAAGCAGTCCTGAAGGTACCAGGGGGTGAGGCCCGTCTTAAAGCCTTTAGCACGTGTGGGTCCCATGTTTGTGTTATTCTGATCTTTTATGTCCCTGGAATGTTCTCCTTCCTTACTCACCGCTTTGGCCACCATGTGCCCCATCATGTCCATGTTCTTCTGGCCACACTCTACCTCCTGGCGCCATCTGCACTCAATCCTCTTGTCTATGGAGTGAAGACTCGGCAGATCCGCCAGCGTGTTCTCAAGGTGCTCTACATAAAAGAGTAAATCTACAAATATCTTCATTTTCTTTTTCATGCATTCCTGCCAGGCACACAACCAGGAGCCTGTGGATGGTCTAGGTTACATGGATAAAAGCCTTTCCACAGTGAAGTGTGCTAGTATAGTAGTCCCATGGCAAAGGACAGCTATGGGCACTTGGCTCCACAACCTACTATGATATACCTGGCTAGTTGGATTTGTGAATATTTTCCCCTTCCTTTATTTTGTTCCTGAATCCAACATTTTCCAACTTCTTGTACCAGAGACACTTGGGGATGGGAGAAATAGATGAATTGTCTGGATGTGTCATTTTTCTTGCCCTCACTCTGTGACTAACCATGTAGAATAATCTGAAATGGGAATAAAGAGTCTAGATCTTCACTTTATTTCAGTCTTAATATGTTTTGAAGCCCTCCGCGTTATTATTCTGAGCTTCAGATCACTATGCTCCTGTGTAGTGATGTGGTCTTTCTGAAAACAGTTGAGGGAACCACAGTATGAGAGAATACCTTTTATTGCAACATGGGTGTTATTCATTTATGTAAAATAAATTTAAGTAGGGCAGGTCTAATAAGTTCTGGGAATAATAATATATGATCTCTGTTTTCAAGGAAGAATTATATATATACGCCTGGATTTATTTATTTACATTTTTGCTTAGGATAAAGTAATAATAAAGGCAAGTATTGAATACATGCATTTCTTTTTGTTTTAACTTGACAACAAAAGTAATTAACAACCTCTACCAATAATAAAATATGCTAATTTATGTGATGAATATTGTTTTTTTAAGAAATATGAAATCAGTTTGCCAATTTTGAATTGCTGGATATAGAGATATATCAACAGATCTCCATTTTGGCTCATAGGACCTGGCTCCAGTTCCAAGTTCTCCCACAAGTGATGCATTTCATCCTGTTTATTGTACTACGATCTTGCTTAATTCTTTTGTGTTCTTATAAAGCAACAATTTTTGTACAGTCCTGGAAGAAATTACATCTTTGCTACTTTGAGGTAGGTTGCAGAAGTAGAAAGCACCCCATCTTGGGATTCTCTATTGGTAGAAAGGATCAAAAGAATGGTTGGGTTTCTACTTTTTCTCTTTTCTTTGTAAGTTTTGCTCTTAACTGTAACAGATTCTGAATTTGACTGAAACGTGGGTAGGTTAGACTGGTAGGAGACGCTCTTATAGCAAGAGGAATTACAAATACCTATGGACTTCATTCTATGTCTAGTGCACAATCTATTGTAAGTGGTCTGGGGAGGCAAGGCTATGTTATATTCCTCCCATTTGAAGAGAATTTCCTTGATCTTGGAGGTACAAAATTTTTGTATGTTATATATTTTTAGTTCTTCTTTCCATTTCAGGTAAATTTTAAAATTGATTCTTGTAAAGTTGCTTTTAATATCCTATTATTATTTTTAATTTCTACAGTACATCTTATATTTATCCCCACTTATCATTTCTAAACTTTTATTTCCTCTCTCTTTCCGCTCAATCTTGACAGTTTTTCTCTTTATTAATTTGTTCAAATTCTATATTTTCTGTTTTGACTTATGCTTCTGTTTTCCATTGTATTTATTTTTGCTCTTTATTCCTTCCTTCTATTTTTACTTCTGTTTATCTAGCTTCTAAGTTTAATGTTTTCTTAACCTCTAATATATACTTTTAAATAAATATGTTATTCTAAACAATACTTTAACTGGATATATTGGATAGAGTTGATACTTAGATTTTTTTCGTTATTACTTAGTTTTACTTTCTAATTTTTTTCTTTGTATTTCTTTATTAGCTCAGGAGTTATTTACAAAAGCATGGAGGTTTTCTAGGTACATTTTTGTTACTTTTAATTCAATGACATTTTTGTCATATAACACTATCTAAAACATACCAACGTGTGGACTTGGTAGATTTCATTTATGGGCCAAAGTGTAGTCAATTTTAGTAAACCATTGGTGTACATGCTTGCAAATAATGCATATTCTTAAATTTTGGGTGCAGTGCTTTATAGATGCTTTATATTATCTTGGTGAATTGCATATTTATTTTTAGATAGTTTCTCTTTCACAAGAAGTGCTTTTTGCCTAAAGTCTAATTTGTTACTTTCTTTTGATTAATACTTGCCTCGTATTTTCCCTATCTTTTGATTTTCAACCTGTTTGCTGCCTAATAGTTTAGATTTCTCTCTTGCGCTCTTGTAAATAACACATAGCTAGATTTATTTTTATATTCTGATAATATTTGTCTTTTATCTGGAACATTTAGGTTGCTTATACTTATTTTAATTACTGGTAAGTTTGGATTTATTTATAACTTCCTATTGTTTGCTTTTTATTTGCCCGTTTTTTCTTGTGTTTCTTATTTTTTGTTTCAGGTTTAAAATTCTCACATTTTGAAAATTATTCACTTTTTTATATTCTTTTACTAGTGACCCTAGAAACTCTAATGCAGATACTTAAATTATCAAATATAAATCTAATTATTGTGTTTACTAACTTCCTGAATAATCATGTCTGTAGAATATGTCAACTCTGATAACTCAGATCCTAACTTATGTTATGTTCATGCATTTTAATACTATCTTTTTCTTAAATTTCATATTATTATGCAATTATTACTAGTACATTTATGTGATCAATTATTTTTAGCTTTAGTCATAATTTTGCTGTGTTCTTGGCTCAACATTACTTCTCATGCCAGACTTCTAGTTGTGACATGTCCTTTTCCCCCTTTCTAACAGCAATAATAATGACATATGCAAATTCAGCTGAAGATAACCTTTGCCAATCTCTTTTGCAGCTAAATTTGGGTATGTGTCTAGGTTCTGGTTAATTGGATGTGAGTAAAATGATATATGCAAGTTTGAACCCATGCCTTTAAAGGAGGTAGTTTGTTCTCTTCCATTTACTTCACTTGCTGGTGCTTCGAATGTGGGTGTGTTTGTTGAATCTGGAGCAGTTGTTTTGGATCACAAGGTGGAAATGTGTGTTGAAGATGGCAGAGTAGCAATATAGAAAACCTTATGTTCCTGACATTGTCTGGGTCATCAACCCAGACTTAAATCTGAGTCAAAAAAAACTTGTGTCTGTTTTCAACTACTACATTCTTTTGTCTCTTTGTTGCAATAGAGTGACCTGTGTCCTAAAAGGTATGTTTTTAAAAATATCTTAAATATTCCAAATGAAACAAATATCCTCTGACAGAGTATATTTTATAGAATATCTTTTGTTAAGATTTGCAGTTTTGCTTGTCCTTATAATGTATTTATTTTACTCTACCTCAAATTTACTATCATAAAGTTGTTTATGTAATTTTAAAATTGTATTTTGGCTTCCACTGTCTCATAGTATGTCCTCTCTTTCATTGCTAGTGTTGTTTGTTGTGCCTTCTCTGTTTTTCCTTAATCAGTTACCAACTGTTAAAGATTTATCAGTTTTGTGAAAACATTTCAATATTTAAAATGGTACAGCTACTCAGCTAAATGTTAGTTAGCATTTTGGATTATTGCTTTTTGTGTGCTTTAGTAGAAGTGCTTTGTCTGGACAAAACAAGTGCAAAATGGTAAGGATTGAAATTCTTTGTTTTCAGTTTAATCTATTCTAATTGAGCCTTCTCTATATAATATTTTATTTCAAATACTTTAATTTTAATTCTAATATACTTTTCTTGTCCTCCAAGACAGCTTAAAATTGCAGCCTCTTCTTATCTTGTGGGTGTAAAGTTTTCTGGAATGTGGGGCAAAACCTGTAGAATTTTATAAATGTCTTTTTTATTTTTTTCTCTAAGGGATTATTTTTTTCTTTAGCATGGTCCTTCCTTTATATGATGTTAGTTGTCCTCAATTGTTCATAGATTCTTTCTCTTATCTCCCTGTTTATAGGTGTTACTCCATGTGGGCAGTGGTGTGAGTTACCTCCGAGACTGTGAAGGTCATTGCTGCTGCACTTGACTGAAGGACCCTGTGGGCCACTGTGCAGGGATTTGCATGCAGGTAGAATTCCCTTCAGGCTGTTGGGCGGAGAATGAATAAGTGAGCAGTTGTTGTGCCTCTTTTTGCTGAAATAGAAAAGCTTTTATGCTGGGACCTGGAGATGCTATAATATATTGAGCTTATTGGTGGAGCTGCCTTTCCATTCTTTGCCTCCATGTCTGACTTGGAGAAGCGAAGTTCCCTTGGAGTTGCCTCTGTTTCTCTCTGGCCCTGCTGCAATGACAAAGTTTGAAGATTTGGAAACATATCCTTCTTTTACATGGGGAGCTAACTTGTGTGCACAGAATATTAAATTGCCTCAGCTGCTCTGGCAGTGTAAGAATAATTGACTCCTAAATTGAATATTGTGTTTTTTCCATTTCTGCAATGGTTTGTATTGATTCTAAGCTTGGAGTATTCCTTGGATCTCTTAATAAGATTATTTCCACCTCTGCACCAAGCTTCAATTTCCTCAATTCTTCTGTCCCTAAATAATAATCCCTACCATCCACACGTCATACCTCCACTGGTTTGCAGGTTTTTTCATTCTGTTCTCTATAAACCCAATTCAATCTGACTTATGAATTCCAGTAATTTCTCACAATTTCTGGTCCAATCCTAGCATACTTACACATATTTTGGTACTGTTATTGAATTATTCTCAATTTCATTATTTTTAATCATTTAATGGGGATTTATGGTAAGAGTGAGTAAATAATATTTTCTTGAGTCAGAATGCTTCAATTTATTTTAATAATTATTTGTGATATTGTATTGTATACATGTTCCATGCCAGATTGTGTGCTCTGGAAAGGCTGGTATCATATGTGCTTCGTTCACTTTTCAATTCCAAATGCCCAGCATACTGCCTAGCACATTGGATATGAATAATTTTTAAATTTTTGCATTTCATGTTTTATTTAGTTTCACATTCTAACAGAATCAGCAACTGCAATAGCTGCTGGTCTTCCAAGTCTGAAAATGGGAAAATAGTCCCTGTGCTGGTTTGAAATGATGTATGTACCCTAGAAAAGCCATGCTTTAATCCTAATCCCATTTTATAAAGGCAGCCATTTCTTCTAATCCCTATTCAGCATTGCATGCTTGAAATTCTGATTTGATCATCTACCTGGAGATGTGATTTAATCAAGAGTGGTTGTTGAACTGGATTAGGTGGAAGCATGTCTCCACCCATTTGGGTGGGTCATGATTAGTTCACTGGAATCCTATAAAAGAAAAAACATTTTTGAGAAAGTGAGAGATTTCTGAGAGAGCAGAACGACATAGCCACAAGAAGCAGAGAGTCAATCAGCCAGAAACCTTTGAAGATGATGAAGGAAAATGCCTCCCGGGGAGCTCTGTGAAGGGAAGCCAGGAGAGAAAGCTAGCAGATGGCACTGTGTTTGCCACATGCCTTTCCAGATGAGAGAGAAATGTTCACCATCTGCCTTCTCACTTGAGAGAGAGACCCTGAACTTCATTGGCCTTCTTGAACCAAGGTATCTTTCCCTGGATGCCTTAGATTGGATATTTCTATAGGCTTGCTTTAATTGGGACATTTTCTCAACCTTAGAATGGTATACTAGCAATTTATTAAATTCCCCTGTTTAAAAGCCATTCTGTTTCTAGTATATTGCATTCCCGCAGGTAGCAAACTAGAACAGCCCCCATTACAGGTAAATGTAAAGCACTGATGTGCTCAGAAGACAAAATGAAATCGCACAATTTTTCCTTCCTTTCAATTTTCTTGAACTAATTTCTGGGAAACCTATCATGGCTGAAAATTGAAACCTTTTGCTTCTTCATTAAACTCATCTCAAAGAGCAAACAAGTTCTCTTTAATAATTAATTGCACATACACAGAATAATCCTTTATGATGTGTAAAAAGTTTGTAACACAGGGTACAAAATGATATCACTTTTTGGTTGTGAACAAACAGGGAAGAGATAACACATTGGTTTGAGCCTAACTATTTACCTTTCTACGGCTTTACCTAAGAAGTACAGGAAAAATATCATACAATGTACATGAGTCATTTCATATTACGGTCATGATCACAAATCCCAAAGCGCCAATCAAAAATGACTGTATCTGGAAAAATTACACATACAAGTGTTTGCATATAATATGGAGAGGTAGGAAGGAGCCAGATTTTATATTGTAATTACCCTTGAATTTATTAATTAGGCAAAAATGTGTTCAGGGTACTACATTTTGAACACTGTGTTAGACACAATGTTGATGACCCAAACTAACATGGGTGCATTAAGCTTACAGTCCAGTTCATGTACAGTCTTAAGTATTAAGATATTTGGTTATATTTTGTGAACTATGCAAAGCCATTGATAAGACAATGTGATATTATTACTATGATGTAATCTTGATGGAGAGAGACCATGAATAATTTATTTAACTTTTATGCTAGGTGACTAACCCAGTTGTAGACTACAGTTGATAAAAAAAAAATATTAATTGTATAACTGACATTTGTGGGGGTAAACTAACTGCCCCAATTCACACAGAAATCAAATCACAAAATCAAAATCAGGAGACTATATAAACAAGAAAATAATGTAATTTTGTTAAGAAATTCTAGAAAGACCCAACATAAGAAAATTTATCAATAAAACATCATTACAGGATATTGAAAGTAGAATAAGTAATGCTATAGAGGATGATCTGGATATTCAGGCCGAGAGATTCAGATTTGAATTTCAACTTAGTTTCAAATTTTCCCCAGATTTCAATTGTTGGCACCCAGTAGTACCATAAGATAAAATAAGATGAGGGATCTCAGGAGATTCAATCCATCAGCTGCCAGGTTCCAGGATCCCCTACCATCACTGCTCCAGGTTTATTTGGAGATGTTGGGGAAGAGTGTGAGGAAATTACTGCAGATAAATAAAATCCTCTATATTTTTTTCAACAGAGCCAAGGAAGCAGTTCCAACTTTGGTTGCTGTCTGCAGGAAGTTGACTCAACAAGGAGTACCTAATCTTTTGTATCCTCTGTGAGTTTCAGGTTAAAGAGAAGGGAGCAAGGCTGGGCTGGGCTGGGAGCAGCTGGATCACCAGAAGACTCAGTACTGGAAAGGTTCTTATTCCTGTGGCCATGAGTGGTGGTATGGATGCATAAACATTCAGAAATCTTGAGTTCTTTCTGGAATGGACTTATTTTCAAAGGTTTCAGCAATCTCATTTCATTCATTCCAAGGGATGACATGTGTTCTTTGGTTACAAACTTTAAGTAAGTATGTGATTGAAATACACCTGTCCTGCAAGAAAATCAGTCTAGGGATCCCAGCAAGAGAGTGTGGTTATGGGACAGAGAGAGTGCTTTGAGCTTAATGTGACACTGGACATCTGGTCCATGAAGCTCAGGAAAAGAGTCAATGAGGCAATTTGCAACATATGCCCATAATGGTCCAGTACGATGGCCTTAAGAAGATAGGATTATTTGATAGGATTGATAGCCAATGAGGAAATACTCCTCTGTAACTCTCTCCTGGTGACTCCATTTATATCTCTTGTCCTTAAAGTCAGTCACATATTTGGGAACATAACTTGGGTAAAAAATATATATTTTCCTAGACTTTCCAATTAACTTTTCTTTATCTTGAATACCTTTGTCAGATGATAAAGTTTTAAATCAAGGTACACCAAACCTGGAACCATATTCTAGTTATGGTTGAACCAGAGCAAAACAGATTAGGCCAATCATCACTTTTCTTCTCATTCCTCTGCTTGTTATTATAGAGTAAGTTTCCACTACCTTTTGTGAACTAAATGTATCAAAATATCTACTCAAATTCCTGTCATTATTTCCATCTGATGATGCGTTTAGGCATCTGTCTGCTTTTTCTCTCAACCCCTTCTTTTTTTATCCCATCCTCTGTTATCTTTTATGTTAGGTAAGTAAAGGTGAGATGGTGTCCTGAGTATTTATAGTTTAGAGTGTAGCAGAAGGATAAGTTTAATTAGAATATGTCTCTACAAGATGAGGAAGTAAGGAGGACAAGGTGGAGAATGAATCAGAGACTGGGGTTTATAGAGCATAATCATGGATAGAAATTACACATAAGAAGAAGGAAACAGAACAAAGAATTAAGGAATGGATGTTCCAAGAAAGGCAGAATAAGACAGAATAAGAGAAAAAATAGAGGGCAAGAACTAAGAATAATGCAGGGTTTGGGTCTACAATGGGATATTGTAAAATGTCCATGGTAATTCTCTTTCATATAGAAGGAACTGCAAGATCATTTGGTGCTGGTGTATGAATGAAGGCAAAACACCCATTAGGTTTCCCACCCATCAAAGGTAAGGTTTTGTGTGTGTGTGTGTGTGCTGGAGAACCCTTAAATGGAATGGCTTTAGACCCTAAGCTCCATAAAAGAACTTAATGCCATCACCAATCACTATCTCTGGCCCAGAGCTCTTTCTCTTCCCATCATAGTTTGAGCTTCTTCTTGTATCTTGCCCCAATTCCCACAACAGTTCACTTAGAATTTTGGGTTACTATTTTCCATTTCACTTTTATTTTTTGACTCTTTTAACTAAAATTTAAAAACCTTAAGTTGAACTATTTATCCCATAAGTATTTATTAAGTATCTATGGATCATTAGGTAGTGTAAACACAGTATGGGATAATAAGATGGAAAATACATTCAAAGATTTTAAAGTAGGTTGGAATAAGAAAGAGGAAAGTTAGACAGTGATGCTTAACAATATTCAAATACTAATAATAATTGTTTTCCCCAAGAATCTGTTCCTTTAATATCTCCTTTTGTCTTCTTCACTATTATTCTTTTTAAAATATCACTTTCCCCTTATATTACACATTAAAATTTCCTCTATGTGAAAAAAAAACTCAACAAAAGCCCTCCCGTGAACACATGGGTCTCTCCCTCCTCCATGTTCTATTTCTCCCTCATGTAGAGCTATTTGCTAAACTGAAAACTTCTGGCACAATAATCAGTTACCCTTGTCTCCATTTACTCACATCATGGTGTATCCTTTTTCTATTTCATTCTGTTTCTTTTCTCAAGGAACTGTTTTTGCTAGAGGTCACTAATGATTTCCTAATAGTCATACGCATTGGATAATTTCTTTTCCCACATAGTTGAAATTCTCCATGTTAGCACATAAAATTCCATTTGATTTTCTACTGCATCTCTGGTAATTCATTTAGTCCTTTTTGTAGTGTGTTTACCAATTCAGGTCCTAAGATTAAGGGTTGGTGTTTCTTAGGGTTCTATTGTATGCTTTTTCATCTCTTAATCTACATTTTCTCAAGTAAATTTCTTAAGTCCTATGATTTGAACTCCACATGATATGCTGATGATTTCTAATTCTCCTTCTTTAGCCATGAGGTTTCAAGTAAATTCAAACCCCTTTATCCAACAGTGCCTTGTTATATATATATATTTGATAAAATTATCAAACTTTATTAACTCAATATATCAAAGCTGGATCCATCATCTATGTACCCTTAACATACACCACACCTTTAAAAATGCTGTGGACTCTTTTGTGACATTTACTTTGTCATTTGAATGAGAAGAAACAATGTACTTCTGGATGTCTTTATCCTCTCTTATATGCAACTACTCATTCTCTGTCTATGCCAGAACATTTTACCTCTAAAATAGTTCCCTCTATCCATCCTCAGAGCCACAACATTTATTCACACACTGATCACTTCTCTTCTGAACTAATGAAGCCATCAATCTCTGTTTCAGATGCCCTCTCTTGTCTCTTTACCTCTTTTGGTCTCTTGTGTGTGTGTGTGTGTGTGTGTGTGTGTGTGTGTGTGTGTGTATGAGAGAGAGAGAGTGAGAGAGAGAGAGAGAGAAAGAGAGACTGCGAGAGAGTGGAAGAAGGTATTTGGTATGGCTGTGAAAAACTTAGCTGAGGGAATTTATAGCTGAGGATGAAGAATAGAGGAAGAAATTCAATAACATATGAGAGACTTGAACATTTCAAATTTCCATGGAAAGGATATAGAGAGGGAGTGTTTAATAAATAGTATATCGAGAGGTTCTTGGGCAGGTCAATGTGGATGGAATGGAAGTGAGAGATGGAGGGAATGTTTTAGGAGAAAGATCTTCTAATCTACAAAATGGAAAGAGGTGGGCAATGCAGGGATGTTGATGGGTTTATGAGTCTATTATGGAAATTGAAGAAATTGCCATCTGGTGCTCTCAGCTTGTTTTTTTCAGGCAGTTAGCAAAGTCATCATTTGAGAAGGATTTTAAAATTTGGCAAATTTTCTTGCAGATGGTTGTGGAATAAATTAACTAGAGATGCATATTATAATACACCTGCATACTAAGGGCTCATTCAAGTCTGGTGGTCATAAATTTCATGAAAAAACTGCCATGGAGCATAACTTTCTATAGGAACATTTAACTGCACTTGCAATGATTTGGGTAAATTATGTTCAGGTAGGTTGTGC
>PVIY010041483.1:0-21616 GCA_004026745.1 Myrmecophaga tridactyla
CTCCTGGCAGGGGTTTCTACAAAGCAGGTGGAGCTTCTCCACCCCCCAGGTCTATTGCCAGCTGGATGTAAAGAACTTCCAGGCCCTGGGAGATGGTGGACCCCAAGACAAAAGAGCCTGGATCCTTGAATCATCACGTGGAGGAAAACTTTCAGCTAGCAAGGATCAAATAAATTGAGCTCTTCACTGATGAGGAAACAAACTTCTGTTTTGACATAAACCACTGAATTTGAGGGTTATTTTTTACAGCAACCTGCAGTACCCTAACCGATATACCTTCTCCATGTCTGTATCTTCCTTGGCATCCCTTTCCCACTTTGTTCTGTCTCAAACACCATGATGCAGGCAACATTCACACATCTGCATGTATCTGCATCACTGATATTATCTATTTAGTAATTGATTAAACTAACATTTCTAGCACATCTATTATATGTCACCAAAAAGTTAGGATTTGAGTGATGATTACAATTACTCATTATTATATAGAAATTCCTTTTTACTTTCTGGTATATTGCAGAAGACAGAGGGAAATGCCTGAAATCTTAGAACTGCAATCCAGCTGCCTCGATCTCTGATAATGATGTGTAGCCTTTATCTTGTGCCCTTGTGATTGTAAAAACCTGTGAATGACTTTTACTTGTCCCCATTTTATCCAGTTTTTTGACTTTAGACTCATGATCACTAGAGACAGCCCCTATTGCTTATTAATAATGGGCTTTTGGCCAGCCCAGAACTAACCCACCCCTGTTCGAAAGTTAGCTTGATAGCCAAAAATGGTTCTAACCAAAACAGGCCCACCTGACATGCACAGTAGCTAAGCCTTTACTATAAGTCACCTGTGCCTTAGTATAATACTAAAAATCACGCCCATCATCATATTAAGGCCACCATCTTCTCACACCTGTTCTCTGACTGAGCATGTAATCAATATGCGCATGCTCAGTAATTAGATCACATCTATTACATCATCTAGAGTCACGTGCTCATTATCCTAAAACCTGCCCCCCCCCTTATTTTTGGGTACGCTATATGGCAGGGTCACATTTCATTATTTTTCCACGTGAGCATCCCATCATTCCATTATTGCAGCACCACTGGTTGAATTTTTGTTCTGTTGGTTTTTGTTAGTTTGTCTTGCTTGTTTGTTTTTTGGGAAGTGCATGGACCAGGATTCGAATCCGGGTCCCCCACATGGCAGGGGAGAATCCTACCACTGAGCTACCCTTGCGTCGCCCTCCCCTGCCCATCTTTTGATAGTTTGATGAAACTATCCGAATTACTGCAGTTTGGGGAGACAGATTTTGGGGCCAATAGGCCATCTGATCTCTTGCTTCACACCTAGCAATAACCTCTTTCTCTCTCTGCAACCCCAGTGTCTCAGGAATTGGTCATCTGAGCGCTTCAGGCAGAGAGTCCACCCCCCGTGTCAGGTAACATTGTGTGCGAGGAGCAAGGCTGGACACCAGGGATACAAAGCAAACTTCACCATACCTTTCCTGGAGTAGATCAAGTTCAGCCACCGGCCTGAAGCCCTCATCCTCTCACCTGGGGGCCCAGCCCACTCTGCCACTCTCCTGGTCCTGGACTTACCCTTCTCCAAAGGCTACCCCATCCTCACTGCCAAGGACACTCCCCCTGAGGTTGTCTCCCTTAGAAGTGCCATTCCTCCATCTTACACTAAAACGTCCAACTGGAGGACTTAACCATCTCATCCTCAGCATTCTCACTCTTCCTCCAGTCCCATCCACGAACACCTCCCAAATCAGAATCTCCTTTTTCCTACTCTCCTCCCTCCTGCCTTCATGTCTCTACTGAACACTGAGGATTTCCACTGCTCTTTTGCAAACTCTTTCATCCCAGGTGCGGAAGTCTGGAGAAGCTGGGTAGACTTGGGGTGGGTGCTCCTGATTCTTGCCTGGCCTTCCTTTGGACTTGACCTTCCCACCTGCCTCCCCAACACCGTGAGGCTTAGACTGAGGACACTGCTGCCTACCCTTGGGAACAGACCCCCAAGTGCCCAATGTGTTTGTGAGCTGACGTTGCCAACCCTTTAAGTGGAAGGATGCAGCGTGGCCACAGGGCTTGGCCAGCCAAATGCAGGTTGGATTTCAAGCCCATCCATCCCTTTCACACAGTACACAACCTATACAGCTGTGCATGGTCCCCCTGGCTTTGAGCTCCTATGCCTGGCTCCTGGGGCCCTCTTTCTGCTCTGCCTCTACAGCTGTTTCAAGGCCTCTCTCCGCCAGGCCCTATGTTGTCTTCCAATAGCAGCTTAACGAAGAGCTCTGCACATAACACCTTCATACCAGCCTCACTTTTGCTCTTGCTGTTTCTTCTGACTGAAGCACTCTTCCTTGCCCAGTAAGCTCCTGGTCCTTCCTGAGACTTTGTTTGGGATGGTTCTCATCCCAGTTGTCTTCTTGCCTCCTGCACCTCCACCCTGCCCCTGGCCACCCCCCACTGTGCACTCATTGTCCTCCACTGCAGTAGCCTGTCCATACATCTGTCTGGATACAGACAGCCCTTCTCAGGCAGGGACCACACCTGTCATCTTGGTACTGCCCCAGCCCTCGGCCTGACAACAGGGGAGAGTAGGTAACAGAACTGAATGGGGAATATGGCTTCAACCTGCAAGAGTGGTGGATAGGATGAAATGAGTCCACACTGGATGTATTCATTCATTCATGAGCCATTGGTTCGACAAATACTTTCTGAGTGCATATGGTGTGCCAGGGGCTGTGCTGGCCCTGGTGAACAGCGGATAAGACAGACAAGTTTAGGAGATTCAATTAAGATTGGGAGCCTCAACCCTCTTCCAGGGAGGCCTCACAATTGGTATTTTCCTTTGTGAGAGCACGTGAAAGGGGCCCTTCGGGGTTCTTTCTTTCTTTCTTTCTTTTTTTGTGTGTGTACAGCAAGCAGCACAGAAGGGAAAAAAAATTAACTTTGGTTCAAAGGTGCCAATAATAGGAGATTTCTTTTCCCAGCCTCCCCATGGAAGGCTGTCAACAACGCAGGCGTAATCAGGCGGCGGCTGCCCTGCTCAGAGAGGGGGACGTGTGCTCCTTTGTTAGGATGGGCTGAATAGGATGTCCCTGCACCCAGACCTGGCCTCCCAGCTAACAAAGGGCCCCTTTGTCACCCCAGGCAAAGAGTGCAGCCAAGGTTGCCACAGCAACTCAGGGACACAGACTTAATGTGCAAGTGACATTTCAGATGGGAACAGGGCACTCAGAAACTCAAATTTCTTTCCATATAGTGGTCTCCTTCTCTGGTTATTTTAAAAGAACCATATGGAAACCAAGAGAAAAAAATAAATCAGCCAACATTAAATACATGGGCATGCAAACAGACAGATCATTGAAAGGCAGCACGCCTGCCCTTCCTCTCGTGAGGAAGCTGGGCATCACCAGATGTGAGCGCTTCTTCTCCAAGACACAATCACTCAGACGCCACAAAGGAAAGTTTGAAAAAAAAATTAGCTGGAATTCCACCCACGGGACACAGAACACTCTTTCTTGTCTCTGCTTCTGCATTTGCCAAGGGGTTCTGGAGAACCCACTGCCTGCCAAGCGAAGAGCTGGGTGAGGGGATCCAAAGATAAGGTTCCCCCTTTCCAAGGTTGATGTGATGGGGGTCCCGTGTAAATGTGCTCTTGGGACAGCTTTGCACGGCCTCAGCTGGGCTCAGGGAGATGTCCATCAGAGGGAATCACGGAGGCTGCACTGCACGGGAAAGAGGGTGAGCAAAACCTAATGGAGGAGGGGGTGGTGGAATGGAATCTTGAAACCTGAGAAGGAATTTGCTGCCAACCTAGCAGTGGCACTTTGTTGCGATTTGAGGGATGGAATGAGGGAAGAAAGGAGATCAGAAAGAGGTAAAGGCTATTCCTGCGTTCTCTTAAAAGGAGACAGCAAGGTAAATGGCAGGATGCAGGCAAACATGTCAGACATGACCGCATTTAAGCAATTGCCACCATAACACGTGCAATATTTTCTCTCCACATTTTATTATGGCAGTTTAATGAACAATGTTGAAAGAATTTTACAGCGAGCACCTGAACCTCCACCACCGGGATTCTACCATTAATATTGTACTCCCCTGGCTTTATCACCTGTTTATCCGTGCAGCCATTTCTCTAGCCATCCATCAATCCATCTTATTTTTTTGACACTGTCAAATTACAGACATCCATTTACTCCTCACCCCAGATACTTGGGCATGCATACCATTAATTAGAGTTCAATATTTGTTTACCTTTTTTCCTTTTGGTTTGAAATTTACATGCAACAAAGTGTACACTCTTAAGTGTGCATTTGCGGAGTTTTGACAACTGCACCTGCCTGTGTAATTCAAATGCTTATCAAGATATGGAACACTGTGATCGCCTGAGAACGTTTCCTTACGTGCCTTCCCAGTCAACCTTCCTCCTCCCCGACTCCTCCCCTGACACACCATGTTGTCACTTGCTTTACACTTACCATTATAGCAAAATTATTTTCCCATGTGGCTTCCTGGCAATGCACATCACTGAGTGCACTGCAGGTGATGGGGAATCTGGGTTCACAGGGGTGCCAGGACCCCAAGCAGGGAATCCTTGTCTTTAGAAGGTGGAAGGATTTCTCATGTAGAAATGAAGAGGCCTTCACATCATGCATTCCTGAGTGGCAGGCAACTCACGCGGGCTCAGAGCTGAACCAGCTGAACCCAAGGGCAGGACCAAAAGGCACCTATTTTTCACCTGCCAAATTCCAACTCATCCTATAGTGCCCCTAGGAAGCTGTCCTCTGTGCTCCCATTCTACCGGGTACTCACCTGCCATGTTTATCACACTGTACTTTACTATTTTTCTCTCTCTCCAATTCACTTGTGAGCTCTATGAGAGCACAAATCACATCTAGATCCTAGTAGAAGCTCCAGCTTCTGGCAGGTGCTCAAAAATATTTTTCATTTATTAGTTTAACCAATATTTGCCAAACACCCATTCGTCACTAGATACTTGACATATATTATTTTGTTAGTAAAATATTTAATCCATTTTTACCTACTTGCTGTAGAAAATCTGGAGAGCAGAGGAAAAAGAAGGATGTAGAAAAAAATTAACATGGTTCTTTCAAAAAAACTTAATGACATAGACAAACCTTGGTTAAGAAAACAAAAAAAGCATAAAAAATCCAAAATGAAATCATTGCAAATGGAATTTAGGAGTGTATTAAAAATAAATTATGGCCAAATAGAAGTCTCAATAATTATCCCAGGAATGTAAAGATGGTTCAACATGATCATAACTTTATTGTAATACATCATATTAATAAGTTAGAAGATAAAATTCAGACATCATTTCAAAAGATGCCAAAAAAGCACTGATAAATTAGAACTCATTCATGCCAGAAAAAACTCTCTTGGCAGATCAGGAATAAAAGCAGATGGTATTAATTTACAAAGGGTATTATCAAAAGCTTACAAAAAGTATCATGCTCAACAGCTTTGTGGTGAAATGTATGAAGTGTGTTTATGGAAGAAAAGAACAAGACAAGAAAATCTGATTTTATCAGTTCTATTTAACATTGACACTAGAAGTGCTGGACAAAGCAATAAGATAAGATGAAGAAAGAAGTAGTAAGATGATTGGAAAGGAAGAGCTGCACCTCTCTCTTACTATCTTTCTTTCTCTCTTTTCAGATAACATGATCATCTCTGCAGAAAATCCAAGATAATCTACAAAATAGCTGTTAGATCAAATAAGAGAGTTTAGTAAGTTTTCCAGATACAAGATAAACATTCAAAACTTAATAATATTCCTTCCTATACACTAACTGGAATAACTAACTGGAAAACATAATAGAAAGGCTTTTTTTACTACTGCAATAAAAAATTATAAGGTACGTAAGAAGAATACTAACAAAATATGTTCAGTTTGCCAAACATTGCTAAAAGAATATAAAAGAAGGAACAAATAAATGGATAAATATGAATATGTAAACAAATATGTGAAGGTAGAAAATGAATGTATTAATGGATATATATCCATAGATTGGAAAATTTTAATAAAAAATTCAATTCTTCCCAAATTAATTTAAAAATTAAATGTCATTCCAATCAAAACACTAACAGAATTTTTTTTTTTTGCTTAGCCTGAAATTCATTTGAATGAGCAGACAGAGGCAATGAAGCGTAGTGGTTATGAGTGTTTACTTTGTAGTAAAACTGACTAGTTGCAAATCTTGACTACATCTTTTACTAATTGAAGGTATGTTATTGGGCCTCTCTGTTCTTCAGTATCCTCATTTGTCAAATAGGGATAATAGTAGTGTATACCTCATGCGGATGCTGTCAAGACTAACAGAAGTAATAAATGTATAGTACTTACCACAGTAACTGGCACTCAATAATACCTAGTTATTGTTAGCTCCTCTTTTTATTTCTCCCCAGATAGCAGCACATGGTGATTTCTCTTCTTTTTCTTTTCTTTCTCCTTCTTTTCCCCTCTTTTCTTATACTTATTTCTTTTTTTGTGTGACGGGTTCGTTTACATTTAATTTTTCTTATTTCTCTCCCTATGTAACCAGCACACACTGACATATAGGTGTGCACAGGCAGACAAAGGGAAGGAGACCTTGAGGAATGCGTCCCAAACAGTATGTCCATTTTGGGCTCTTTATATTGTTAGACAATCTGCCCAGTATAGTTTAACTGCAATGCTAGGCTGTTGTTGTAGGAGGAACATGGATTTCAGGTATGAATCCCAGCTCCAAGTAGTCCTGGCTCTGTGACTAGGATTCATGGACTTCACTTCTCTAAACCTCAGTTTCCCCATTTGTAAAAAGGGCTTTGATGATAACACCCATCTTAAAAGCTGGGGAGAAGACCTGAAAAGATGAGTGGTTGGTCCCCAGCAGGTTCTCCGTGAACCTCAGTCCTCTCCTAAGGACTTTCCACTCTCCCTTCTTCCTTCTTGCCCCCACCTCCCCTCTCCATGAAAGTGGGTTCCACGGAGACTGAAGTCTCCCAGATGGACCTTGGAACCATCACTCTGGACAACTGGAAATGGGTCATGGTTTGGGGCATAAAGTAGAAGGAGAAAACACAGCCTCCTCATTCTTCCTTTTTGGTGTGAGAGAGCTTTAGAACCCCTGACTAGGACTCATGGTTTAATGGTGCTTCAGAGTTTTAGCAATGCTATGCTATCCACATTCTCATTGTTCTCACACCAATCCAGTCAGAGAGGCATCATTACTGATTATGTAGAAGTGGAAACTGAAGCTCAAAGAGGTGCAGTGACTTGGCTGAGGTCAAACAGGGCAGAGCTCACGACTCAAACTCAGAGCCCTTAACACCTTGTCCTGTGCTCTTCTCACGGTGTGCAGGGGCCTGTGCAAATCCTCTTGGCTCAAGGTCTCTGCCACATACACCATGCATTGTTCCATGGTCCATTTGTTCTTTTGTCCAGTGGACATTTATGAGTGGTTGTTGTGGGCTGACCTGGCCAGTTGTCAGAATGAATGGACAGGTTGGGCTACTATTAGAGGAGTCCAATGGCCGGGGCTGGAGAAATGTTCAACCATTGTCCCACCTCAGCCAAGTTCCAGAAGGAGGTGCGCGTGAGCACACGTGGAGAGGGCATGCCTCAGGAAACCAGAGTTCTGCACTGTTGTCAGACAGACCAGAGCCCTGTGGCAGACGTGACAGGTGCCCTGCCCCACAGCCACACACCTTACCATTCCAGCAGTTTCTGACTCCTGGCACCTTCATCTCCTTGCCTAAGGGCTTTCCCTGGTTGCCAATGAGAGATAGCAGTTGGTGGAAGACCCCACTCTCTTGCCTCTCTGGGCAATAACTTCAAGGCATGCAATTTACACTGTTTTACAGAATTCCCCGGTTATCCACAGTGGTGATTTGCTTGATGACCTGCGTGAACTGGCTGTCTTTCTTTCCCTGCCTCACTTCTTCACTCCCTTACCTGTGTGTCCTGCCATAACTCACAAATACACCACGTGTACTAGAATTCTTGTCGAGGATCTGCTGCTGGAGGAACCCAAACTAAGAGGGATGAGCTTTCCCTTGAGCACCTCCATTTTCTATGCTCCAGGCCAGTTCACATGCTCCCCACACCTGAACCTATCAGATCTGCATTCTGGCTACTTGGAGGGAAAAGTCAGAGAGGAAAGTAGGGCTGGAGCCTCATCCTATGCCCTGAATTGTGATCTTCCAAATGGCAAACATAGGCTGTCTGTGCCCTGGAATCCAAACAGTTCAGAGGCTGCATCTTCTTCTTGAGGACGTCTGTGTGTGTGTGTGTATGTGTGTGTGCGTGTGTGCGTGTGCATGTGTGTAGACATGAGGGTCCCTGAGAGCTCTACCTCTCCTAGAGGTGGGCAAGAAGCATCCATGCAGTGTTAGCCCCTGTTCTTGTCACTGGGGGCACTATAAAGACTTGAAAGCCATATTCTCTGCCCTGGAGAAATGTGGCAAATATATTATTACAGTTCAGTGAGGCTAGCACTAATAGTCCTGTGTGCAGAGGGTTATTGGAGCAGCAAATTGGAGCAGTGAGTTGGAGTTGTGGGCAAGTATTCACTGAAGAAGTGACTATTGAGTTGGGTCTTAAAGAATGAGTAGGAATTTGTTAGGGTTTTTATAGCTGAAGGAAAAGGGAATAGGGATAAGTATGCCCAGGTCTTTCAAGCTTCTGCCTGGAAGTGACACACCCCAGTTGCAATCATATTTCATTGGCTAAAACAAGTCACACAGTCATACCTAACTCCAAGGGGAAAGGAAGGACAATTCTACCATGTGTCCAGGAGGAGAGACAGAATATTCCTGATCATATCTAAGGTCTCCCACAGTTGGATATTTACCTCCCCTGTTGAAGTTTTTTAGGGGTTGCTCATTTTTATTTTAAGCCAAGGCATTCTCCAGGTGAAGGGGCCATAAGTGGAGCAGAGCTCATTTCCCTCTGGGGTCCCATGGGCAAGTGGGCATATCTATATTCTGGTCCCATAGCCATCTATGTTGTCAGAAGCTGAGAGGGAGCTTCATGAGCAGACACTTTGGGCCTCCACACTGGGCTGCTGTGTGCAGGTCATGTCCACGCTGGCCAGAGGAACCTTCACTGGTTGAGACTTGATACTGTGGCCTGAGCCTCCCCTTTTGCAGATTTCACAGGCATCAAGAGGAAGTGGAGGATTCAAGCCCCACTCCCCTCCTGAGGACAATAGATGAGGCTGGGGTGTTTTCTTGGAGAAACTGAGACAAGTTCCTATCTGACCAGCTTCCAAAACGATAGAGCAAGACCAAGCTTTGGAGCCAGCATGGCGTCCCTGTTGCACTTCAGTGTGGACTTCCCAGATGCCTCCTTGGTGCTGACTCTCCCTCATCAGGGAAGAGACTGGATGTAGTTGGCTGACAGGGCTGAGGTTTACTGCTGTTGGCAGGTTTCAGGGAAGCCATACTGCTGCCTGCAGCTGACCCACTGCACATGGGCCTTCTACTCTGGTTGAAATTATTGTTCTAGACCTCTGGTGAAAGTAGTGAGTTCAAGATTGGAAATATGTGAAATGCTGCAGTTGGGATTTCCAGGGTCTGGTACTATTCCTGGTCCTATTATTAACTGTGTGATATTGAACATTCCTCTCTGGACCTCACTCTCCTCATCTGTAAAATGGCCATAGCAGTCTTATTTCCTGATCCAAAGGGTTGCTGTGAAGATTGACCTCTTCAACCCCCACCAGAAGATCTATGAATGGTAGCAACAACAAACAAATAAACAAACAGAACTACAGCAAGAATTCTAATTAATGAATATTAAATATTGATAGCCTACCTTTTTTTAAATTGTGAAGTATAACATATATACAAAAAAGCAATAAATGTCCAAGTACATTTTAACAAGATAGCCTTCCTTTCAAGAGCAGGATTGTGACAAGGATGGCTGCTGTTATTAATTATTTCCATATACTGTACTGGTGATACTAGCCAGTGCAAGAAGGCAAGAAAAAATTTAAAAAATAAGGATTGAAAAAAAAAGAATTAAACTTTCATTTTTGCAGATGAGATAATAGCATATTTAGAAAAGCCCAAAGAATCTACAGGTAAGTTGTTAGAATTGAAAAGTGAGTTTGACAATGTGGCTGGCTACAAGGGCACTAAAAAGTATATATATATATATGTATAGAAAAACTTAAATATAACAGTAATCATTTATTATCTTTCATGGTTTCTGTGCATTTCTGATTCAGGAAGGGCTCAGCTAGATGCTTCAGGGTTTCTGCATACGATCTCTCCTAGTGGGTTAGTTTGGGCTTCTTTAAAGAATGGTGGTCTAACACTTCTTACATGGAGGCAAAAATCAATGTTCTAAGAGAGGGAGTCAGGCAAAAGCTGTATCAAGTTTTATGACCTAGCCTCAGAAGTTATGCAGCATCACTTCTGCCCCATTCTATCTTAGCAAAATCCATTTGCTAAGGCCAGCCCTTTTTAAGGAGATTATCAGACTTCACTACTTGGGAGGAATATCAAAGAATTTGTGCACACATTTTTAAATCACCACACTATACTGGCAACAAAGAAAATAAAATAAAGACATGATTTATAATAGCATCAAAAACATAAAATACCCAGGAGTAAATTTAATAAGATATATGATAGATCTCTACGTTGAAACCTACAAAATATTGCTCAGATAATATTTTTTAAAAGCCTAAATAAATGGAGGAACATACCATGTTCATGGATAGGAAGACTTAATAGTGAAAATTTGTCAGTGTTATGCAAATTGATCTAAAGATTCAATGTCACCCCAATCAAATTTCCAGCAGGCTTTGTGTGTGTGTATATGTGGAAATAGTCAAGCTGATTTTTAAGTTCCTGTAGAAAACAAATAGTCAAGGCTGTCTTGAAGAGCAAAGTGGGTAGACTTATTCCACAGGATATTAAAACTTATTGTAAGGAATTCATGGGCAAGCCATGGTGGCTCAGCAGGCAGAGTTCTCACCTGTTATGCTGAAGACCTGGCTTTGATTCCTGGTACCTGTCCATACAAAAAACAAACAAACAAAAAACCTTATTGTAAGGCTAAAGTGATCAAAACAGTGTGATGATGGTACAAGGAGAGAAAAGTAAACTAGTGGGATGGAATAGAGATTCAGAAATTGTCCCATGCATATGGACTACTTGATTTATGATCACGGTAGCACTACAGAGAAGTGCAGAAAGAGTGATCTTCTCAATGGTGCTGGGTTAGTTGGATAACCTTATGGAAAAAAAGGGGGCCAATTGGAAATTCCTCCTGACGGGTGTGGCAATTGCTTTGTAGAAACAATGACTGTTGAAATTTAAGCACAAATTCTTTTCTGAGCTATTTCTTTTCTTTGTTGCCCTCCAAATCTTCAGTGAGAGCCTGTTTCCTATACCAGTCCTGTGTTAATGGATTTTTGTGGCCAGAAATGGTGGTCCTAGCTCCAGGCCAGGACCAATAAATCAAAGGAGCATTTGGGAGCTCCGTTTCAGCCTGGCTCCTGAGTGGGCAAAAGGCTCACCTCCTTTCCTCCAAACAGCACCCTGTGTCCTCAGCTATCAGGCTGAGAATTCCCATTCTGCTTCCTGGCCTTTCCTAGGCAGGCATCAGTGGTGTGAGGACAGCCAGGAGCCAGAGGGCAGTGGTGGGAGCAGTCAGTGGGAGAGGTGAGGGAGTGGAGACTGCTGGTCTAAGAAATGCCTGGATGAAAAGCTAGCAACAGGCTTTAGGCGAGCAGGTGGCATGAGTGGTTTGCAGACTTTAAAACATTTTTAGAGGAGGGAACAGTGTTTCACCACCGGAGCCCTCACTCCAGGAGACCAGCATCACGAGAAACCCTAGGGGCAGTGGGGCGGGATTGTGAACCCTTCCTCTGAGCTTCTTGGTTCCAGGCCATTTCTAGGTCCCAACCCCCCGGGGAAGAACGTGGGGCTCATCTGTCTTTTCCCAGAGGTTTCAGTCCTGGATCTTTTGGGGACAGTGGAGCCCATCCACCTGGCGCGCCATTACTGATGACGCACGACTTTGCCTCAGTTTCCCCATAAGCACAATGAGGATTTAAGCGCGCCTATCCCCCGGGGGCCCCTCCCGCGGTGACCCGGAATCAGGGATGGGCATCCTAAGATGAACCTCGGCCGCTGGCCCGTGACTCCCCCAGGCAAGGCAGCATCCACCTCCGCAAGTGTTCCTGGGCCACTCCCGCGCCCTCCCTCCCACGCCGCGCGGGGCTCAGCCCCTCCCCAACTATTTAGGGCGGGGAGTGTCCCACTTCTGCGGAGGGGTGTCGTACGGGCTTCTCCCTCCCCTCCCCTCCCCGCTGGTGGCAAAAGGCGAGAGGAGATAGGGCCTCCCGGACAGGCGCGCAGCCTTCGCGGACCCCCGGTGGCGGAGGGCCAGGCGAGCGACCTGGTCGCGGCCCAGCCGGGCGTAGGGACCTCCCTGCCTGGGCCGCGGCCCGGGGCCCTCGGCGGCGCCGGAGGCCGGAACAATAGCGCGCGCGGGCGGGGCGGGGGCGGGGCGGGGGCGGGGCGGGGCGGGGCGCTCCTCCCGGCGCCGCCCCCCGCCCGCCCCCCGCGCTCGCACAGCCGCTCGCACACTGGCTCCCACCCGCCGCCCGCCCAGGCACTGCCCGCGGGAGCCGCCGCCGCGCCCGCCATGGACGTCCGCCTGTACCCCTCGGCGCCCGCGGTGGGCGCGCGGCCCGGGCCCGAGCCGGCCGGCCTGGCGCACCTGGATTATTACCACGGCGGCAAGGTAGGCGGGGGCCGGCGCGGGGCGCGGGCGGCCGGGGGCCCGGCCGCGCCTTCGGACCCGGGGCGCCGGGGGGTCCGAGCGTCGCGGGCTGCGGCGCGGGTCGGGGGTCCCCCCGCGGCCCGGGACGCGGGCACTGTCGGAGGCACACGCGGGGCGACGCCGGCCGTGCCAGCGCGCGGGGACAAGCGCCACGGCAGCCCCGTCGACGGGCGCGTGCCATTCGCACCGACACCCTCGCGGTTCCACTCACCCCCCGAGTTCCGGTCAAGGCAGAAGTCACCTCGACGGTCTCCCACACGATGCCACAGCGACACCACACTCACCACGTCCCCCTGGCAGCCTCATGTTCGTCCCCGAGCTGGCACACAGGGGCCCACTGGCACACACGCACGCACACCCACAGCCACACACACACACACACACACTCAGCCTGCTGCTACTCACAGTGTCTCACCGTCCCGCACAAGTCACCCTGACACCCATTCGTGCACAATGCCAAGCCCCTCGCCCACACGCAGTCACACCTCCACACATAAGTCACTCAGTCACACACACTACGATGACACGCACACCGTAACGTGCTCCCATCTGCTGTCACACGCAGGCACAACGGGGGACAGGCACACAAAGAAGTCGCTCCAACAGTCACACCGCCCGCACTCACAAGGACACACACAGCACCCCCCCACGCTCCCCGGACTGTGAGTCTCAAACACACCAGTGGCCCTGACGGCCGCGCGGTCCCACGCGGTCACACCCAGGGACCGCCGCAGCCTCCCCCGCCCCCACACCTCGGTCGTCCACACTCGCGCGTCGGGTTTGCACTCCCCGGGCGGCGCTAATTGGGCCGTTTACTAATTGGCCGGCCCTGCCCGCGGGGCCTCGGATTCGGGGCCGGCAACGGCCGATTGAGTGAGGCCTGTCCTCTCCCGGGGACGGCGAGCGGGCGTCCCTCCGGGTCTCAGATGCAGTGAGGGGTGCCCCCCCACCCCCATTTTTCCCGCGATCGCCGCCCCCACCCCCACAGCCCCAGCCGGGTCCCTGCCGCGCTGCGTCCAGGTTCCTCGGGGGATGGAAGCTCGCGTGCCTCGAACCCGGGGCCAGAGGCATCCGGTCCCCGCGCCGGGCCCAGTCGCGGATGGTTAGGTGCAGCCCTGGGCCCTCCGTATCCTCTTGCCTCGCCGGGGAGAGAACTTTCAAACTTAGTTAGGAAGCCAGACCGTCTGTGCGTCCGCTGGTCAGTGCGTCGGTCCCGGGCCCGCCGGAGCCGAGCGCCGCTTTTCGTCACTCGGAGCCCGGATTGAACGGCGCGCGTGGGGTTCCCCGCGTCTCCGGCGCCGCCGCGCGGGCCCCGCGGTGCTGCGTGGTGAGTACGCGTCGGCGGCTGCACCCGCGACCCTCCCCCCCACCCCCACCCCCACCCCCACCCCGCGTGCTTTGGGCAGAGTCCCTGCGGAGCGGCTCCCGGGGTCGCTGGGCAAGGCCCCCTGCAGCTCGTGTGGGGCCGCGAGGGCCTGGGGCGGGGGCGGGGATGGGTGGTGGGTGGGGGCAGCGAGTGCGGCCTCGCGGCGGGTGGAGGTGATTGTCTTTTGTCCGTGACCCGCAGGGTTAGAAGCCTGAGGAGGGGGTGCTGTCCCCTAGAGAAGGCGGTTCTTTGGCCGCTGCAAGTCTGATGGAGGGAAAATTGATTAAAAGTAGCAAGTGGAGTTTTCAGGGAGGAGAGGGCGGTTGGGTGTGGGGGCAGCTGGTCTACCTCTGCCCTTGGCTTTGTTATTTTCTTAAAATATGAAGTTGGCAAGCGTCCAGCCTCTAGTTTGGAAGTGGGTGGGGACTGGGGACCACGCCTCAAACCCTGAGTGGGTGGGGGCTTAGCCTGGAGTGCTCCCTTTGGGGTGGCACTTCTGTAAACCGTGCCAGGTAGGGCTGTCCCACAGCCAGGCTTTTGGGAGGCGGGATGCAGAGAGGCCCCTGCTTTACTCTTACGTTCCACAAACCTCTGACTCAGCAACGAGAACTAACTGTGAAAACCTGGCAGGGAGGGAATCCTGCAGGGAATGTGAAGCCAGTGATTCTGGTTTCTATCTGTGCTTTACGACCCTCCCCTGGCCCAGAGCTGGGGGTGCCCAGGGGGTGGAGGGGTCCCTCTTGGCCACCTGGACAGGTGAAAGGAAGGTCTGACCTTTCATTTTGTCATGACATCTGCTTCTCAATCCTTGGGTTTGTGGCAGGGTGAGGAGTGGGAGGCCGCTCTGCTCAGCTAAGGGTGGGTGAAAGGCCTTTTCATAGCAGACCCCAAGTAGGCCATGATCTTTAATGGAGGGGGGCTGCTGTGAGCAGGAGCTTCTCTTCTCTAGCTCCAGAAACCGGTGGGGGGATGGGCAGGAAGGGTGATGCCCAGACTGTACCCTTATAGCTGGTTGCTATCAGTGCTGGAGGGGAAACTGAGAACCAAGGTGTCGCAGCGACCACACGTGGAGGCTGCAGTCTGGACTGCACAACTGGGTCGCAGCCTACACACTGGGGGCTTAGTCCCTGGAGTCCAGACAGGAGACTGTCCCCATGGCGACTCAGGCCTGAGAAACATAAGGGCAAGCATTTGTCCAAGGGATGCTGGACAGCCATGGGGCAATTGACCTGGAAGAGCCCTTGGCGACCGTCCCCTTGGCGACTGGCCCCTTGGCGACTGGCCCCTTGGCGATCCACTGCACAGAGAACCTGCCTCTTTCAACCAAAGTCATGGGCAGTGGCTGTTCTTTTGGTTTCTTTTGTTTGAGAAAATACACAATGACAAAAAGCTGCTACAGTTTCATTTTGGCTTCGATGTAGATTTGTATTTTATTAATCACAGTAACATTTGCATGCATGCGGAAAATAACTTACCAGATATAAGGCAGGCACATTATTTATTTAACGTAATAACAGTGCTTGGTGAGCATAGGGGCTTGTGGCCCTGTGACCCCCAGGATCCTTGGCCCTCATAATGGGATCCATTAATCCCCTTCATCTTCCTTGCCACACAGAAGGGGAAACTGAGTCATGAAGTATGCATTCACAGGTTTCATAGCAAGTGAAGAACAGAGCTGTGGCCTGAACCCAGGTTTCTTGACTCCCAAGTCCACACTCTTCTGGCCTCCCCACGTCTCTGCTGTGGTTTGGGGGTTGGAAGACTGGGACATCCTTCCTGGGGTCAGAGTTGAATTCTTTCCATCAAGATTTTAGCAAGGCATTTTAGCAGCCTGGGAGCACTTAGTTCAGCCCACCCTCAGGATCCACTAGTGCAAACTGGGTTCAAATTCTATTTATGGCTTTGTGACTTAGGGCAAGTGATTTTTAACTTATTTTTTTTTTATTGAGGTGTGCTTTACATACAATAAATACTGATTTTAATGTATAGGTCCATGAGTTTTAACAAGTACAAACACCTGTGTAACTTCCATCCCAGTCCAGGTGTAGAACATTTCCAGAAAGTTCCCTCGTGACCCTTTCCAGGCACCACTCCCTATCCCCACTTCCAGAGGCAATTACTTATCTAGTTCCCATTGCCAATGCTTTATTTAAGTTCTATTAAGTACATTAAGTATATTTACGTTCTAGAAATTCATATGCAGCATGTATATTTTTGTGCGTGGCTTCTTTTGCTTAGCATCCTTTTGAGGTTCATCCGTGTTGTGTGTATCTGTACTTTTTACTTCTAAATAATATGCCTTTGAAAGAATGTAGCACAATTGGTTTATCCATTCACCTGTTGATGGGCATTTTGATTTGTTTGCAGGTTGGGGTGATTCCAACTCAAGCTTTTGTGAATATTCTTATACAAGTCTTTTTGTGGATGGGGATAATTAATATCTCTGAGACTCAGTGTCCTCTTGTGTGGACTTAGGACAGCATTGCCTACCTCTAAGGTTTAGGAGGGTTAAGGGAGATAACGTAGGCTAATACAGTTCTTGGAACATACCAGCTACTAATTCCATAACAACGGTATCAGTCATCTGGCGCCTGTCCCAGGAAGGGGCTTAGCATCTTTGGGCTCCAGGCAGCCTTCATCCCTGATCCAAGCATCCTTCAAGGCCAGTCTGGGTCCCACCTTTTCCATGCAGTGGTGGCCATCAGCCATCTCTCTTTTTCTAGGCTCCCCCAAGAACTGATTCTGCATGGGACGTGGCATGTTCTGCCGTCTGTCATTCAATCAACAAATATTTATTGAGCACTTCTGTGCCAGGTTCTGTGCTAGGCAACCGATTCTGCAATGGTGGAAAAAAGAGACAAATTGGGGGAAGTCCCAAATATGTGGGTAAAATATATTGTATTATGATTGCTGGCAATACAACTATGGAGAAAAATAGAGGAGAGAGGGTTGGGGCGGGGCACAAGGCCTGGAGGTTGTTTGCAGGTTTAGTAGGGAGGTAGGGGGAGATGTGTGATCTAGACTGGTGCTTCTCAAACGTTCGTGCACATTAAGAATCACCTGGCAAGCTTTTAAGTCACATTCCTGAGTCCGACGCCCAGAGATTCTGAGTCAGTAGGTCTGGGGTGGGGCCTTGGGAATTTTCCTGTCTAATAAGCTCTCAGGTGATACTGCTGATCTGGGGACCACACTTTGAGTAGCAGCAGTTTGGTTGTTTGTGTAATGGCTTTTGTGGTCTCGCAGCAGGCAGGAAGCATACCCAGCACCTGGCACCGTGCCTGACCTATAATTGCCCAGTGAATATGTGCTGGTGGGTGAGTGATTGAACTCTCCACCCGCCGAGACCTGGGCACAGTATTCTGGGCCAGGCTGGCAATCTAGACAGAATTTGGCAAACGAGTGACTGGAGCCTCCTCTTGACCAATAGCCACAAAGTTGGGAGAGCTCTTCCTGCCTTGCGCAGATGTGAGATAGGTGAGCCCGCTCAGCGTGCCTGATGCACCCATGGCTTCTTTCTGCAGGTGCAAAGGTGGCTGTGAGTGCACCTGTGGAAGGAGCCCTGGGCCGGGGGTGAGGTGGGGTGGGGGGACTGTGAGCTGAGATGGCTGGTCCCAGGGAATTCTGGAAGGATGCCTGCCTCTCTGTTAGGAAGCTGTTCATTTTTTTCCATCTAAAAGGATCCCTCCCTTGTTCTGGGCCTCCAGGACCTTGCTTTTGTATCTCTCACGTGTCGGGAGCAGTAGCCCAGACCTAGCACTGCTGCCCTGGTCTGCTGGGTGGCCTTGAGCATGCCCTCTCTGGGCCTCTGTTCCCCTCTTTGCATAGGGAAAGCAAAGTCACCTTCAGCGTAGTGGGATGTGGAAGTATAATGAGATATCCTTTATAATGAACATCCTTTATAACTGTAGGATGAGGTGCACTCGGGAGGGATGAAGATGACGCTTTATGAGGGGCTGGGCCTGCATATGCTTCAGAGAGCAGGAACCGCTGTGTGTGTGTCTACTTTTGTATTCCCAGGGCAGGGGCCGCGAGTCTTTTGGCTGACCTGTCATTTCTAGAGGAGCTTCTCTGAGTGGGCCCAGAGGACAGGGCCCAGTTTGCAGAGCAGCTCGGAAGCAGGGAAGCGCAGCTCAGAGTCTGTGCAAGCAGAAAAGGGCCCCACGCCTCAGCCTCTTCCCAGGAATCCCCCTGCAGCACAGCCACTGGCCCTGTGCGATTCCTTTAGGTTGGTAAGTTGGCTTACCGAGGTCCCAGGGCTGTTCTCGGGAGTGGAGGCAGCCTGGATCCTGGAACCCGGCAGACGTGGGTTTGAATGGTGCCTTCAGCATCCGTGCAGGCTGGGCCCGAGTCACTCCCTCTGCCCCGTGGGTACCTGGGCGCCTTCGGGGGTGGGGGGTGGAGGGTCGCCCTGAGGGTGAGAGCCCAGGCTTGTCCAGCACGTGGCACCAGCTGAAGTGCTGCTTTCATTTCCGCTCAGCAAGCGCAGCACAACTGAAAGCTGACGTGTGAGCGGAGTCTGCTTTTCACCCGCGGCTGCAGGAGGAGGGCTGTCGCCCGCCCGCCACCTGCGCGGGGCGGGGCCTGCTTTCCTGACGTCGGGCGTTTCCGCGCCGCCGTCTCTGGACCTGGTTTTCCTGGCCCCTGGTTTGGGGAGGTCGGTAGCTGCGCCGGCCAGGGAGCTGCTCGCTGCCTCGGCGTCTCCCCCTTCCCTCCCGGGGTCGGTGTGAGAGAGAACGTGCCTCTTAGGGGCAGAGAAAAACCGGCCCCGACCCGGGCTGCGCCGTCTGCTGGCTCCGGCTGGCGACCCCGTGTGCAGGGCTCGGTGGCCCCAGCGCGGCCGCCCCTTCCCCACGTGGGGCCAGTGATGCCTCCCGCGCGCACGGGGTCCTTGAGCTCAGGTGAACGTGACAGGTGTGGGGATGTCCTGCAATCTGTGACGCCCTTAGCGTTAGTAACATTTGGGATAAGTCCCTGCCAGGGTGGATGTCCCTAACAGCCAGAAATGTCTCCTAACACTGCCAGATGTCCCCTGGGGGACAAAGCCGCCCCTGCCTGAGAACCAGCAGTCTAGAAAGTGTGGTCCAGGTGAACTAGAAGACGGTACTGATGAGGGGCAGAGCTTTAAGACCCGTGCTTCTTGTTCAGCCTTTTATTCTGTCCTGTGTCTTCCTGTGGTTGACAGTCATCTTGTTTACATGGACAGAACCTACAGGCTGATTTTTTTTTCAGTGTGGTTTGGGAGCAGCAATAAAAACATGTGGTAAGTAATTATTAACTTAATGAGTCGTGTTAAATTGTAATTTTGCATCGTAGTGAAAGGATGTATAACATGGGATGATACATTTCCATCAATTACCCCAGGCTTAAACTTGCTACTGACACTTGTGATTTCTGGTCCCAGCTATAATGAGCAATGCGGTTGTGGGTTTTCAATATTTTATTACCTGTTTAACAGCTGCGTTTCTCGGATAGTCAACTGGTTTTTTTTTTTTTTTTTTTTTTTTTACATGGGCAGTCACCGGGAATCAAACCCAGGTCCTCAGGCATGGCAGGCAAGCATACCTGCCTGCTGAGCCACCGTGGCCCGCCCAGTCAACTGGTTTTGATTGCCTACTGTGTGCTAGGCGCTGGGTGCTCAGCCCTGCCCTGAAGGTTTGGCAACGCAACAGAAATCCTTTATTTACTGTGCGAAAAGGCTGCGTGGATCTGTAAGATAATGGATTAAAATGCAGATTAATAATTAAATATATAATTGTCTGGGGGGAAGTAATAGTGCCAGGGGTGTGGGAAGGGTTCACATGGCAGAGGCCAACAGGAAATGCCAGGTGGGCTCGATGGGACTTGGAGTGTGAAATGTTTTCCCCTAGTTGGATTCAGAGCGTCCTCAGGCACTGCCACTTGGTCTTCGGCTGCTAGGAAAGTTGAATGATTAGGTTTGACTTTGCAGGTAGGCAGGGATGCTCTGGGTCTCAGACGTTAGTGGGCATCACATCACCTGGAGAGCAGGTTAACTCAGGATAGCTGGGCTCTACTCCCAGGGTTTCTTAATTGCGGAGGTCTGGGGAAGGGGTGATAATTTGTGTTTTTACAAGTTGATGCTGCTGCTGCTGCTGCTGCTGCTTCTGGTCTGAACTGCTCTTTCGCCGTAGACTATTGCATGGGAGGGTTTTCTAACTTTGCTCTAAGATAGAGGGGTCTATCCCTAACCTGGTGCTTACAGTATGGTGTGGCCCTGAGACTCGTCTTTCCCATATGTCATGGAGAGCGTTGCCTTCACTTTAGGGAGAGTCTTACATTGAGTTTCTGGAAACAGGCTCTGAGATGGAGAGTTGTATGCAGAAGGATTTTTTTTGTAAGGGAGTGAGAGGAGCATGAGTGGGCAAAGGGAAAAGCTGGTCCATAATTTGGTTACTGATGAAAGCCAATCGATTGCCACAGGGAGCTCTGGAGCTGAAGTGGCTCTTCCTGGTCCCAAGTAGAGGCAGGGGGCCAGCCGTGCCCTTGAATCCAGCACCATGCAGTCCGTGGCAGCAGGCCTTCCTGCCCTGTGGCAGAGCCAGCCCAGCGCGGGCAGAGCTGTGGGCTGAGAACTGATCTTCCCAGCAGTTGTGGGGTGAGTGCACGGAAGAAGATTTGGGGGAGCACCGCAGTGTCCTCTCCAGGGAGGCCCAGACTCACCTTTCTCTTGGTTCCAGGAAGCAGAGGCTGGCATGTTGATGATTTTAGCATTTGAGTCACTTGCTGGAGACTCTTCTCCATCTCAGGAAAAGTTGTGAGTGAGAGGGGCCTTCTGGGGGAGATGCAGGATCGCTTCATTATTATAATGAATGGGATTTTCTGGGACCCATGGAGATTCTCTTACAGAGTCCAGAGTTCCTGCTCTGAGATCTTACCTACCGTCCTGTGTGGTGGAGAGGACTCCAGACTGATTTCTGAGGAGCTTCTGGGCTGTGCCTAAGAGAGTCAACTCCTTGCAGGGGCTATGACTTTGGGCTGGAATCCTGTTGGGTTCTTCAGCCCGAAGCTGTTTACCCTGCCCCTGCCTCAGTGACTGTTCTAGTTTGCTAGCTGCTGGAATGCAATATACCAGAAATGGAATGGCTTTTAAAAGGGGAATTTAATAAATTGCTGGTTTACAGTTCTAAGGCTGAGAAAATGTCCCAATTAAAACAAGTCTATAGAAATGTCCAATCTAAGGCATCCAGGGAAAGATACCTTGGTTCAAGAAGGCTAATGAATCATCTCACACCCACCAGAATGGCCATTATCAACAAAACAGAAAATGACAAGTGCTGGAGAGGATGTGGAGAAAGAGGCACACTTATTCACTGTTGGTGGGAATGTCAAATGGTGCAACCACTGTGGAAGGCAGTTTGGCGGTTCCTCAAAAAGCTGAATATAGATTTGCCATATGACCCAGCAATACCATTGCTAGG